>JAEAOA010002240.1:2437500-2467500 GCA_016746295.1 Potamilus streckersoni
GGGTGGTTCAGAGTCAAATAAGGTTTGGATAGTAAAATTTCAAGGTTTTCATACTATTTACCTGAACCCAAAAAGGTTACTGTCTTGTTGTTGTTGTTGCGATTAAATCAGCATGATGATTGGATGGCGATCGAAACCCACACTGTCGTCATGTCGAATTTAAAAGCACAAAGGATAATTTTTAAAATTGGTCAGATGTTTCCAATGATGAGCCTGTTTATCTGCAAATGTATCCGTATGACATGCTAAGTTTGAGAGAGAGAGAGAGAGAGAGAGAGAGAGAGAGAGAGAGAGAGAGAGAGAGAGAGAGAGAGAGAGAGAGAGAGAGAGAGAGAGAGATCCATTAATTTAGAAAGACCGCTTACTGTTACACGGTTTGATTGTAAAAGTTCAAAAGTCAAGTTACATTCATTTTGGACTCTGTTCGAGTTACGTTTGCTTGAGTTAAAACTGCAAAGTGAGAGGCAATTTTCTTTATTTAATCGACAGCTTCATCATCAGCCAATGCCCACCTTAGTGAGAAATATCGACGTTATTTAGAGAAATATGATTACAGATATATATATATATATATATATATATATATATATATATATATATATATATATCCATATGTCAATAAAGACAAAGGGAAGTAACTCTTATAAATTACCGTCACTTTCATCGTTTCGTCGTTCGGTTTGCTCCATATTCTGTATATTGTTAGTTTAAACGTTTGCTGCAAACATTTTGTGTATTTTGATGAAATTTCAGATCTTTTGTGTGAATTTGTTAACGATTCATATGACGTGTTTTTACATTGGTAGCACCATATTGCAGCTGCGTACCACAGCATTACAACTGTTCATGTTCATAGGTTTGCATATTCGCACATTCTGATATATTATCATATAGTCATAATATTATCAGTATATTTTTCCTTACCATTTCATTTTATTCTTGTTAAGTCGCTAGGTAACAGTTTTCTTTTCCATTAGTGGATCATATTTACTTTACGACGTCGAACGAATTATACGTTCATAATTTTGTTTTATAGATAGTATCTCACATTGTATTTACACATGATATATTTGCTCTTTATATGTTCAGATAGTCTGCAATAACATGGCTAATAAATGCAAACACTAGAGGATTTTAAGGGGAACAGAAGACAATCGTGAATCCCACCTTGCCTAAATGATCGTCACCCAAGATCTGTGAGGTGTGTTATGGACTGAAAAATGTATGATCCAATCAACTTAGTAAACAGCACAAAGTGGGTAACAAGGGATCAATCCAAATATAGTGATCATACTATTTTACCCCAATCTTTGAAGATTCTGGAAATAGTCGGTCGCTTATTAATGAACATAAGTGATAGCAATGGTTTTCTTCGGTAAGTCAGCTTTCGGACATCTTTTCTGGTATTGCAATATGGATAGAGAAGATTTCAGCGCCACATGAAGTATGCAATGCATTCTGGGAAGACTTGAATGATATTCATCAAGAGGGGGAGAGTCACTGTACAGAGCGTTCCCATGCTCCATCTTTCATCCATCGAGTGTGCAACCTTTGGGTCAAACGATAGCAGACTGGCTTGCTACAGTGAAGAACAACATGCTTCCTTCCTTTAATTTCCCATTTCCGGATCCGAATGCATGGGTTGGCGACACTCTTTCAATCAACTAGGATATAATCTAAGTCAATGACTCTCCCTAGCAGTTCTGATTCTGAAGTGTATCCAGAAAATTGGGGCATAGATTTTAAAAAAAAACTGATTGATCAAGTTCAATGGAACAAGACATGGGTCACCGATCCACTTGACTTAATGATAGATGTGTCCAGGAAAGTCCTAGCCACCTCGAAAGCGCCTCAAAATACAGCCATGCTCGCTAATGTTTCATCAATGTCTGGATAAACATTTACTCCACGCATGTTTCTTGTCAAGCAGGTCATGCACAGAAACAAATTAGTCTTTTGTTGTAGAGAAGATCTCTCGAGCTAAATAAACTCCACTTAAAATCTTTCGAGACACATTTGTTGTGACTACAAATGACATAAGTTAAAACTGACCATATCAGTAGTACAGAGTGCATAAAACGGGGTAAAGGAGGTAATCTGTAAGACTTTTTCCCTTCCCTAAACTGACTTTTGAAAGTCTTTAGGAAGGTTTAATCTATGAACGTAGAGGAAGGAGAAGTAACTACTAACGTTGATGTCATTTGGTAAATATTTTCAGAGAAGGATATCTTCTGATAACATTTCCGTTTTTTTATAAATGAATACTTTATTGCAGACAGTAGATTTGTGTATGTCTATGGAGCACATTAAAATCACAGGTCACACTCAGGGAAATGTACGGATCAATAGCACATACATACATACATACATACATACATACATACATACATACATACATACATACATACATACATACATACATACATACATACATACATACATACATACATACATACATACATACATACATGTGTACGTACGTACTTACATACATACATACATTCATAGGGATTCCCAGGGGCCGAGTGGTCTACAGCGCTCACTATTCCAGATAATTGCCATCAAACCTCTATCTGTGTAGGTTCGAGTCTCGGATTCAGCCAACATGGATTCATGAGAAAGCTCGCCATCAGCTTCTCGTTGGTTGGTGGTTCTTTCCGCGGTTTTCTCAGGTTCTTCCTACCCCATTTATTTTTTTTGTTTTGTTTTGATTTTGTTGCTTTTGTGTCCTCTGTAGAAATCAGTTTTACCCCTTTATATAGCTCCTTTATATAAATTCGTTTCCATTAGTTTATGAAATGAAAATCCCCTTGTCTATTGAGATTTCTTCATTTCCTTTCAAATTTCAATTTCTTAGTTCCACTTGACACGATTTGATTATTTATGTTGGTAGTTTTGATGGGCACTCTGCAAACATGTTCATCGATATTAGTTGGTTCCTTTATTAATTTAGCTTGAAAACGGGCGTCGTCTTCATTCAGTCCATCAAGAAATCTCCTACACAGATCTTCGCTTCTTGTCTTTCGATCTCTATCTGGATGACATTACCATAGTCATTTCGGCTCTTCCACGTACCGTTCTACATGTTAATTTAATATCTGATTACGTCTACTAAAATGGCATCCATAGGTTTTGGCTGTCTCTATACTCTAAATATTACAATGAACTCTTGCGCCAGCTTACTAAAACTGATCAAGTTTTTTTCTCTAAATTTGATTAAATACGAAATCTCCAGTTGCTCCAGTTAAGCATGGTAGTATCTTATCTAATTTCTGTTCTTCTATTCATTTTCTTCTCACTGCTACTGCTGTGAACTGACTTTCCAGGACACTTTCCCAGTGAAAATAGAGGGTTTTACATCGTAAGTTCTAAAACAATTAGTTTGCTGATGCTTAATTTCTACTCAGATTTGATGCAGAAATACCGAGCTGTATCTCTCTCCTGATTCAATCCCATACGATGAGCTCAAATTAACAATGCCTACACATATTTTTGACATTGTAGCTGTGCTGAAGTCCCTACTCCGTAAACTCCCTATCAGGAATAACTACTAACATCTCTACTACCCTAGTCGTCAACTCCTGCAGTAGCATTTCAATCTATTTCATGGCCTCCGACGCCTCTTTTATAACCGCAATCAATGCTATGTTTACTGGAACACCTTCTTTTAGATTAGAATAGTATTATCTTGCATCTCCATCAACAGCATCTCCATAATTTATCTCATGGTCTACTCTAGTCTGTGATATCAAAACCGGAGTAACTGATCTTCTTGACCGGTTTTCTTCCTCATCAAAAGACCTACAGCTACCTGCCATTATACTGTAGTCTGATGATTCATCGCTATTCAGCATCATGTCTGCTTTCCCTTTACGAAAAGTTATCTTCATCTCCCCTTCCGGGTGACCTCTCTTCTAAAGTACCAAATCCACTCTTGCCACTCTAGGATAGTTCTACCATTGGAATCTGGCACCAGCATTCATTTCCAATTTAGATGACATCCCATCATCATTAACCGTTTAAACATTGTCAATTCCTTGTCCTTGTCTTACCCATTATTTTGCCAGGTAACTCAGGTCTTAGTTATGTTATTCGCAAATTTGATTCAAAGCAAATATCTTCACTGAGAAGTCCTCTTACTGTGCCTGTGTTGGTCCTATGATTGAGTATGAATATCTGTATCCACTCTTCAAAACAAGTAGATCCCATCACTCGGTACCAAAGGTTGTTGCGGGAGAGAGCTCGATGTGCTCTTTCTGGCCTAAAACTCATTTTAATAATAGCTGAGTTACACTTGGACCTAAACTTCACGAAATTTCTGTGATTTTCTGGTGAAGTGGACAACCATTGGGGTAAGAATATGATTAGGGATAAAAGCAATTTCGAATGTCAGTTTCAATGACAATTTATTAACCGTCAGAAACTAAAAAAATCAAAATTCTGGAGAGTGTACATAGACCGGTATTTATTATTACATAGCTACTACTTAACAAAACTCTCCAAAATGAAGTCTACCAATATTTTCTCACTTAATTGAAAATTGTATAAACGCGAAATCGCATGTGTCCGTAATGCAGAAAAGACAACTTCTGTATCAGTTTGCTTGCTAGGCTTCAGTCAGCTCTCTAATACGCTTTGATACTGCGGTAATGGGCTCAGTCAGTTCTCAGAAAGGCTTCAATACTGCGGTAAGGGGCTCAGTCAGTTCTCAGAAAGGCTTCAATACTGCGGTAATGGGCTCAGTCAGTTCTCAGAAAGGCTTCAATACTGCGGTAAGGGGCTCAGTCAGTTCTCAGAAAGGCTTCAATACTGCGATAATGGGCTCAGTCAGTTCTCGTAAATGCTTCAATACTGCGGTAATGGGCTCAGTCAGTTCTCAGAAGTGCTTCAATACTGCGGTAATGGGCTCAGTCAGTTCTCAGAAAGGCTTCAATACTGCGGTAATGGGCTCAGTCAGTTCTCGTAAATGCTTCAATACTGCGGTAATGGGCTCAGTCAGTTCTCAGAAGTGCTTCAATATTGCGGTAATAGGCTCAGTCAGTTCTCGTAAATGCTTCAATACTGCGGTAATAGGCTCAGTCAGTTCTCGTAAATGCTTCAATACTGCGGTAATAGGCTCAGTCAGTTCTCGTAAATGCTTCAATACTGCGATAATAGGCTCAGTCAGTTCTCGTAAATGCTTCAATACTGCGATAATAGGCTCAGTCAGTTCTCAGAAAGGCTTCAATACTGCGATAATGGGCTCAGTCAGTTCTCGTAAATGCTTCAATACTGCGATAATAGGCTCAGTCAGTTCTCGTAAATGCTTCAATACTGCGATAATAGGCTCAGTCAGTTCTCGTAAATGCTTCAATACTGCGATAATAGGCTCAGTCAGTTCTCGTAAAGGCTTCAATACTGCGATAATGGGCTCAGTCAGTTCTCGTAAATGCTTCAATACTGCGGTAATGGGCTCAGTCAGTTCTCAGAAGTGCTTCAATACTGCGGTAATGGGCTCAGTCAGTTCTCGTAAATGCTTTAATACTGCGATAATGGGCTCAGTCAGTTCTCGTAAATGCTTCAATACTGCGATAATGGGCTCAGTCAGTTCTCGTAAATGCTTCAATACTGCGGTAATGGGCTCAGTCAGTTCTCAGAAGTGCTTCAATACTGCGGTAATGGGCTCAGTCAGTTCTCGTAAATGCTTCAATACTGCGATAATGGGCTCAGTCAGTTCTCGTAAATGCTTCAATGCTGCGATAATGGGCTCAGTCAGTTCTCGTAAATGCTTCAATACTGCGGTAATGGGCTCAGTCAGTTCTCAGAAGTGCTTCAATACTGCGGTAATGGGCTCAGTCAGTTCTCGTAAATGCTTCAATACTGCGATAATGGGCTCAGTCAGTTCTCGTAAATGCTTCAATACTGCGATAATGGGCTCAGTCAGTTCTCGTAAATGCTTTAATACTGCGGTAATGGGCTCAGTCAGTTCTCGTAAATGCTTCAATACTGCGATAATGGGCTCAGTCAGTTCTCGTAAATGCTTCAATACTGCGATAATGGGCTCAGTCAGTTCTCGTAAATGCTTCAATACTGCGATAATAGGCATGACGCAGTAATAATACACTCTATTTCAGATGAGTACTAATTTTCGGATACATTACATTCTCATGTATGCACTTATGAATCATTTTTCTGAAATGAAAAAGACAAAGACAAGAAAAACAAAAACTGTTTTAAGTATTTCTCATTTATATGCATACAATGTATAGCTACGTCAATTAAGTCCTTTGTTTTGCTCCAAAACCAACCTTTCCACCTTATATGGCTAATAGGATATACATGCAATATTTTCCTGTTAACTGACTCGGATGGATATAGCATGCACTGGAACATATCATAACACTTTGTGGATCGCGACAAATGTGTTATAGCGGGGACTAGTTGCAATATGAAAGAATTCAAATAATTAAATTTAGTTACTACCTCCCCCCCCCGCCAAAAAGCACCTTCAAGTACATTGTATACTTTAAACTTTTCAACTCTTTCACCAAATTAGTCAAGTAATGCATGTCAAGTGAGTAATACAAGATTCACTTGGACTCTTGTTTTCTGAAATATCTGTTGCCATTGGTAAGATAAACATATGTATTCTACAAAAATGTATGTAAATTACAGAGAACAATTTTGTAATAAATATCTTCAAGATACTATAGAAATCAATATTTACACGTTAGCAAGGACAGAAACAATTAGAAACCGTTTAATGGGATAACAAATAGAAACAAAAACCTTATGTTGACTTCATTATAGAAGCTCTCCCAGCGTCATCATCACATCTGGTTAAGTTTCTGTATAATTTCGTAATGAATTGCTCTTTTGCTTTGAAGGATTCTACAGGTATTTCATATCTAATAACATTGGTGCAGACTGCAAAACACCTTTTATCTATCTATCTATCTATCTATCTATCTATCTATCTATCTATCTATCTATCTATCTATCTATCTATCTATCTATCTATCTATCTATCTATCTGTCTGTCTGTCTGTCTGTCTGTCTGTCTGTCTGTCTGTTTGTCTCTTTGTTTGTTTGGCTGTCTATCTATCTATCTATATATATATATATATATATATATATATATATATATATATATATATATATATATATATATATATATATAGCATGTACGCTATATCAATTACATGTATAAATTTGGCATTAAGAGGAAACCAGGTTTGCTGAGTTTCCTTTTAATGAAAAATTATACAACGAGTGGTAGATTATTGATAAAGCGTACGTAATGTAAGTATATTTCAGTTATAACACATACACACACACACACACACACACACACACATATATATATATATATATATATATATATATATATATATATATATATATATATATATATATATATATATATATATGCCCTTTGAACCGAGTTAGGATTTGCTTCAGGCAGCTGTGTATTGGCCGAGTAAATGAACTCTTCATATCCTCGAGTGTGTCCGCTACAAAATGAAATTTTATATCTTTTGTGGCTATTTACACTCATCTTTACATGTTGATAAGTTGATTGTTTTCTTTGTTTTGTTTCTACTTTTCTTTACATTGATTAAATCAATATAATACATACTTTTGATTTGAAGATGAAGGATAGTTTTAATAATAAAAGTAGAGCACAACAGATGCATGGTTAGCTATACCATTCTCAGGAAAGCTGCCATTAACGTACCGGCGCATGAAAACTATTGTGGAAAAAAAACTAAGAGAAATGACGAACCAGCCAGAGGTAATTAAAATATTTTAGTTTATTTACAGTTGATGTGAAATCACTATTTTGCTTTAGTAACAGTACCAGCGACCATCAACACTCTCTCTCTCTCTTTCTCTCTCTCTCTCTCTCTCTCTCTCTCTCTCTCTCTCTCTCTCTCTCTCTCTCTCTCTCTCTCTCTCTCTCTCTCTCTCTCTCTCTCTCTCTCTCTCTCATCCTTTGCTCTCGGTTTGAGCTAACTTTTACTATTACTCGTAAAACTAGAGGTGAATTGACATAAATGAAAATCCTCTACTCTCGTCATTTCATAGATTTTAATCCGTATTATGCTACTATAGTCCTGAGAGAGAGAGAGAGAGAGAGAGAGAGAGAGAGAGAGAGAGAGAGAGAGAGAGAGAGAGAGAGAGAGAGAGAGAGAGAGAGAGAGAGAGAGAGAGAGAGAGAGATGAACATTTTCATATTTAATTAATTATAATTGATGTTTAGAACATTATAGCATGTTTAAAAACCAACAACAACAAAACTTGAAATGCATCACAGTAACCGAGAAATTTATAATATGATGTGCATGGTGTGCAACTTTGTATCATTGATTATATCAACACTAGATAAATCCCAAGGAAACTGCACACATACCATTACAATTAGATATACCAATAGTATTGGTATATCAAATTGCTTTATACAAACACTTTAACTATCAATCTAGTCTTGAGATATATATATATATATATATATATATATATATATATATATATATATATATATATATATATATATATATATATATATATATATATATATATAATCAATGCTGTATGAGATGTCTGCACACCTAAGCTTTTTGTAACCAAAATTGAAGCACAACGATGCCGAATTCGACCGATTTACGAAAATAAAATACCAAAGTTTTAAAATGCCTACCATTTGAAAAGCGAAAATTATCACCAGAATATTCTGCTCAAAATAATATTATTTTTTGACAGATCGGATACGATCCCTGTGTTTTTGTGACTATATCAATTTTTTTTAACTGTATGTGACACTGAACTTTATGTTCTTGTTGCACTTCATGCATAGTTTACAACTTCTTAACATATATGAAATTGACCAGAGGTTGGTTTTCATCCTCATTTTAATTGCCTTTTAAGTTATACCTACATTTTCTCCCTGAATCTAGTTAGGACTGAGTTGCATGGCGAAGCGATGTTTTTCATCTTCTATATTCACTGCGTTATTGCACATATTCTATTAAAATTCCAGTAATATTTTCTCTCTCTTGGGGGGAAAAAATCACTTTTCTTTTTTCATCCAAGATCTGTGATAAACTCTTTTATGTGTGTGCCGTTATCACTCGACCACACTTAAAATTTATGAATGTATGAATTTATGAATGTAATAACTTTTCGTAACATAGAATCTAACATTTATCATACATGCTGCACGGTGCTTTTTAAATGTCTTTATTTCTAATATAATCTATAATTCCCTACATCTTGTACATAGTGTTTATAGGTTATCTCCCTTTGACTATTTTGCTGATGTTTAAACTTGTTCATATAGTTTGCAATTCTTGCATTACAATTATAAAGCGTGTTACTAGCCCCGTCTGTCATATTAAATGACCGTATTTGAGAAATATCTTGTTTCTTCTATTTTGTATGATTTTTATTTTTTATTCTTCGTCGTTTGTTTGGGGTCTTTTGTTGTTGTTCTTGCTGCTGTTATTGTTTTCTCCTTTGGCGTACATTAATATTAGACTCCTCCATAAAAAAATCCTTTATCATAAAATTGAATAATGAGAATACATATTTACTGCTGTGCGAATTCCCTGTTATGAAGATCAGCATTTTCATCTTTCTGTTTTTTCTGTTAGTTATTTTTTTTTCCTTTTGGCAGTCTCAGGAACTTTTATTTTATCAAAACTCCTGAGTAGCATGGTTTAAATTTGAGGCGCTGGCAAAGGATGTCTCAACAAAATTGTACTTTCTCTCAAAGAGTATTTTATATAATTGTTTTCTGACATACTTCTATACACTTCTCTCGCTTATTACACCCTTGTTATTATAAATTTATCTTCTTTTACAATGAACGTGTCTCTGATAAAAACAACAGAAATAATTTATTATACAAGTTTTACTTGATTTATCTGACAAAACAATTTCTTTAAAAAAATTTGTATAACAAGTCAAAAAAATCTTGTAGACTAATTCTGCGTTTGTACAATGTCACGTACTCGTGAATAGGATAGCACAACAAAACCCTGATATAATGTCTTTCGTTTGTCATGCCATGAATTTAGATATATAACACGATCAAAGCATTTACACCAACATTTTAGAATAATTTTTCCAATTTTCTAAATACTAAAAACTTTCTGAGCCAGAGTAAACAAGAATTTCATTTATTAATGTGTTGCATTCTTGAAAAAGAAATTGAGCACTGCTTCTTTTCTTTTATGAATAAATATGTTGAAAGAATATAGTATTTATATTTCCTTTCTAAAACGTTATTATTGGAACAAATTAAATGCATACATACCATGAATAGAAAAAAATATAGATTTTAATTTAATCAGTAAAATGACATATACATTTAAATGGTGTTTTTTGTCTGCTCATCATACTTTTGTTTACTCAAGAAATCCTGATTAAACTTAACATGCTTTTGTACACCTCTACCTCGATAATCGTTCTCACACAATCGTCTAAAACATAGACAGTAGCATAAACATGGTCGCTATTCACAGATGGACCTCTTGATAATTAAGAAAGAGATGGACATATTTTGAAAGGGAGGAGAGTTTCACCTTTTGAATGCTCGTTTTATAATTACGTCGTGAATAGATAATTGTCGATAGGTAACCTTTTTAATGAAGCTGTTTGCTTTATTGTATAATCTACACTTATTAACATTTCTTTTCAGGATAGCCAAAAACATTACTCTAAGACAAGATTCGGCAACCTATTTTTACATAGCGTACCATTTTTTCAGATTAATTAAAAAATAAACGAGCTCGTGCCATTAGTAAGAAAGTAACACGAGATTTTTGGTTGCCCTTGGAGTACCAAATAGATTTTCTTGACGTGCTACTTGTGACACCCGTGCCATAGGTTGCCAACCGACGCTCTAAGAGGTTTCAACAAAACGCGATATTCATACCAACTGATACATCGTGCATTACGTCACTGCTCTTTGCATGTGAATGTGAATACATTCTAGTGTTACTATTCATTCAGAACAAAACAATATTCTTTTCTTTCAAAACTGAAGGACATTTCTTTCGAGGCACAATAACGCTGAAACTAAAAAAAAAAAAATTATTATTCTAATAGTGAAACATTTATGCTGTGACCACATTGCATGTAATCGTACAATGTCTGTTGATCCCATCTCTGATTGCCTAATAGAGAATTTTAATTTGCCTACAAACTTGGCCATATTTATGACATTGTATAAATGGTCAACTGAAATGAACACAAGACGGTGACCACAGCTCTTAGGTAGGATTTTCATGCAATTTGGCTTTGTATATTCCACGCCCTATGCCGTATATGATGCAGGAGTCGTAATATATGCTGTACAAACTGAGCTTCCATTGTTCATGAGACACTTGTATCAGTTTGAGTTACAACACGTAACTGTAATAGATGATGGAGAGAATAATTAACTGGTATAATTAAGACTGTCACAATTTCATTTTAATTCGAATATACGTTTTTATCTTTTATCTGCCCAGCCATTTTTTCGTGCTCATTATTTGAATAATCTGCTTTGCAGTTGTTTGCAACAAATGAATCTAATAAACGAAATCTAACAAGGTTTATTGTACCAAACATTATTAAAATGTGCATTTTGTCATGAGGGGAGACAACTCTTATATGCAACACAGCTATGCTATAGACCGCAGAATTGCGTCTCGTTAAGGCATGTCTTTGTACCAAACAGTGCATTTTGTATGTTTAATTTTTACGTATTAGTCGTATATAAAAATAATTACTGAACTGTAACAATATGGATTATATCGGGATGATAACATTTGCTAAAACGTTTGAACAACACCAAAATATTTTTTTTTAAAAAAGGCAGGGGGACTTTTAAATGGCCAATGAGAGTGAAGTCAATAATCGTAAATGATTATGTGATAGCATTGTACATGGGAAGAAACAAGATTCTCAAAGTCCTCATTGACACGTGAAGTCAAGTCTTTCCGAATTAAATTAGAAAATGGCCCGGACAAAGCAGACATGAATTTAAATCAATCAATAGACAGAATCAATGGAATAATTCATACAAAGTATTCTGAGAAGAAAACTACAAAACAATATTACAGGCAAATCACAAGGAAATTTTCTACAAGAAAAATGATAAGTGAAATCGACTCATGAGAGGAACAAATGTGTACGGAAGAAATGGGCTGTCTGTAAAGCCAACAAGGAAGTTAGACAAATAGAGAAATTCTTTAAGGCTAGAAGAATAGAGACAACTGAAGGATTTTATCTCGAATGTTTATACGAAGAAGGGTACCTCAAAGATACCAAGAGAAAGAGCACCATGATGTTACGATAGCCATGAAGGTTTTAACCCCATACTACATGAAACGAATCTACTCAACCTACATGATTGGATACAAAGGATACATACTAAGACCAAGACGGACAGAACCGTTATGACCCAATGGGGAAATGACTATCAAAGACAACCGGTTACAGTAAAAGAACCAACACCACGTTGTCGGAAAATAAAAAACAAACTGGAAGTGCTACATCTATCCGACATCCCACTTGAAATATCATTGCAGGTAACAGTAGAAAAATTCGAAGAATAGTTCCACATTCAAGTCATATCATCAAAACTATCAACTATTCCCTAAACCAAAATATAGAATGGAATAAGAATTTTTGAAACCGAAAATAGCAAAATGAGAGAAGTTAAATGAGCAATTTATCTTTTTGGATTTATAGAATATGCAATAGATGTGGACAGAAAGGACATACTCCACAAAAATATCCTAAAAACACAGAGAACACGGTAGAGACCAGGGTGAAGAAGACAGATTGATTGATTTAATTTTAACGGCGCACCAGCACTTTTAGGCTATTTAGCGCCATACAGTAGGTCATATGTGTAAAAAGAAAGGTTCAATATCGACCAGCGATATAGTAAAAAATCCATAGTAGTTAAATATAAAATGGTAAATGTTGGTAACAGTTAAAGATGTTGGTTCCCAATCAACGGGAAATGTAAATGGTGTATCTTGATGAAAAGATGTAAATAATAGTTGGTATTTGCATTAGTTAAAAATTACTTTGGGTAAGGTCATACAAGTTACAGTTTAAAATAAAGATTTACTTCCTTTAGGAAATCTAAAATACTAGTGATTTGAATAGTATCAAAAAGTTCCTGCATGTCGTGTACATTATAGTATTTATCAAGCGTAGGTTGCAGGTAGGAACACGTGGTCATAAAGTGTTTAACAGTAAATGGTACATTGCAAGGAATGCACTCTGGTGGATCTTCACCTTTTAGTATGTGTGAATGGGTAATGTATGTATGACCGATTCTGATTCTTGCAATGACAACCTCCTCCCTACGAATAGTTCTGTAGGAAGGAGTCCATTCTCCCAAAATTGGTTTGATGGTATGAAGTTTGTTATTGATTGCATCATCCCATGATACCTGCCACTTTTGACGTAGATACATTTTGATACAAGGTTTAAAATCAGAATATGGTAATTTAAAATCCGATGGTTCTAAAGATAGGGCCATCTTAGCAGCCCTGTCTGCTTCTTCGTTACTTCTAATACCAATATGGCTAGGTAGCCAACAGTATACCATATTGCATGAGGCACTAAGCTCAGAGTGTTTTACCAGAACATTCACCAATAGTGGATTATCCAGTTTGATATTGTGTAGAAGACAGAACAACAACATTCAAGACAACAATCCAGAGAAACACATCAATTATAAACATCAACAGCAACTAATAGGACCAAGCAAAACCAACCAACACAACAGGATGAAATCCACCAGAAAAGAAAAAAACAGAATACAAGGAAATAAAATACAGAATAATTGGTTACTCGACAACAAAGACAAATGGACGAATTTACAACACCAACAGCCACTTGTACAAGAGGCAACTCCAACAAGGACAATAACAAATAAAGATTATTTAAACAAAGAATCGTCAAAAAGAGCAATAACAAGGATGAAGTCTAACGCGGCATAAAAACGATTAACAGATTATATCGGAGATTAGAAAAGAACCAAAGCCAATACCAGGAAAGACCGAAACAGTATCAATACAGTTATAAGGAAGTAATCGAGAAACAAGGACAACACTACAAAAGGAAATATAAACACCAAGAACACAAAATAACAAACGACAACAGGATCAAAGACAGGGTTTAGGAAAAATTATAACAACAAAGGCAGAGACAACACTAACAACAACACAAAAAATGTAACCTGACAGTATAAGAACAAGAAAAACAACTAAAAAGAGAGAAAAGGAAAGATAAGAGGAGGAAAAAGAGAGAGAAGGAAAAAGATTGTAGAATAATCAAATCACATTTTCTTGAGGAAGTCGAACGTATAGAGTAAAAAATACAATCAAGTAAGACAATATTTATAAATATACAATCATTGGGGGTGTGTGTAAAAAAATCATAAATGGTAACACAACACCATTAATCAGTCGTCCTGGTTGTGTAGGAGGACCTCCCTAAGATGGTCTAAAAAATCAACAGGGAGGGTACCCTCCAAAAAGTTGGAAGAAACTAATATATAATTTTTATTACAATAATATTTTGGTTAATTATTTCCTATATATTCAATTGAACTTATTAATGTATTTTGCCGTTTGTATGTGAGTAGAATACCCTCTTTTGTTTTTGCGTCATAGGCTTTAATCAGAATGAGCATGCATTGTACCTTAGAAGGGATGTAGCTGCAGTGAATCTCTGACCTTTAATCAGAAAAGTATGAATGGTGCCTTACAAGGGATATAGCTATACTAAATTTCTAGCCTTTAATCAGTAAAGTATGAATTTTGCCTTATAAGGGATATAACTATACTAAATTTCTATCCTTTAATCAGAAAAGTATGAATCATGTCTTAGAATGGATATAGCTATACTAAATTTATATCCTTTAATCAGAAAAGTATGAATTGTGCCTTATAATAAATATAGCTATAGTAAATATCTAGCCTTTGATCAGAAAAGTATGAATTTTGCCTTAGAAGGGATATAGCTATATTGAATGTGTAACCATTAATCAGATAAGTATGACGTGAGTATTATAATGTATATATGGATATAGCTCTACTGTGAGCATAGGCTTTAATCTGAAAACAACGACTTGTGCCTTAAATGAGAGACAACTATATTGGAAGGTTTTGTTTTAATCAGAGGTGCCTGACTTGTACGTTAGAATGAAGATAACTGTAATGAGTGTATATACTTTCTTATATGTCAGTATTTTAACATCTAATCCTGCGAGAGTAACAAAATCCATGAGTCGGTTTTACATTATTCGGAAACTCTCTCTCTCTCTCTCTCTCTCTCTCTCTCTCTCTCTCTCTCTCTCTCTCTCTCTCTCTCTCTCTCTCTCTCTCTCTCTCTCTCTCTCTCTCTCTTAAACACACACACACACGCTCACACACGAACAGATAGAGAAAGTGCGTGTGAGAAACAGGTTGAACAAATATCATCACGTTATTTTTTGGCTGGTGAACGGCTTCGCATACCTATAACCTAATCAAAGTTGCAATGCTGTAAAATAATTAGATTCCATCTACTTCTTTGCGTTAAAGTTTAATTACCTTTCGCTGTTAAGCAATTATGACCTAATTACAGTCACACGTCGATTATCTGGATACTGACTATCCCTTTTTTGCTGGTACGAACTACTAGCATGTCCTCCGAGATTTTTAATTAATTATTACAGTGTAAATGTATTTCTAAACTAAACTAAATTTCTGATTATGATGCCAACATAAATCAGAACCAAACAATCGAATATAATATCTTTCAATTATAATTACAATGCTATTATAACAATTATGCGAGAGCAAGAAAGAAAGGAAGATCCCAAGAAAAAGCTTATCCTGGTACTCAATTGTCGCTAAGTAAGTGCCGTAATGAACATTTTTAATTAGTCATACAGTAAATGGGAACTAAGTTCTCTTCTCAAGAATACGCCGAAGCAACCGACTTGTAGGACTACTGGTCTACATTAGAGTACGGGTCTCAAATGGCAAAGTGTATCAAACTCAGGACCCTTGGATTTAGAGTCTGACGCTCAGTTGGCAGAGCGTGAGACTCGTACAAAGCTAGCACTCATCATTGTGAAAGCATCCAGTTCCCATTTTTCAACATTATGTAACCAATACTGAGTTAAAAGTGCTGTGATCAAAAAGAAACAGAAATCCCACACAATTCAAACATGACTAATGGTTTACAATGGTCATTCTTAGTCCAAGCCTACGTAAGTGATTACCGATCAACGTTCTATGATTGCTTAACGGGCGACGAGGAAGGTTAACTACCGACCGGAGCACGTGTGAATAAAATCTACATTAGTCGAGTTTACCTTGATTAAAACCCCTTGACGGTGCATTCACTAGACCACATATATTTACCTTCTATCACACCTATGTTATCATTCCATGATGGATAGTCCAAGTAGCTCTCTGATATGTGTGAAGTGTAAACGCAAAATCTTATAATCAAATTTGGATTTTTCTCCCTTTTAAATGATTACATAGCTACTAATAAGTATGCAGATAAACGTTCAATTATTGGCCCTATTTAATACAAATACTTGCATGTACAACTGTATTTTTCTTTTCTCCCACTACAGATCAACCATCCGGACAAACCATTATCTTTCTAAATGTATGCCTCCTGATGAGTTTGAATAATCGACGTTTAACTGTATTGACATCAGTAGGTACAGCTTTATAGTTGAACATTATGCCAACATCGTTCGTAAAATTTCATAATATCGTCTGAGTAACATGAATAATGTCATTTTCGATCACGAAGAGTGGTAGACTTAAACGAGAGGACTTTCTAAACAGATATCTAATTTATCATCTTGTCATTTTATGCTCATTCTAAAACATTCGAAGACACATGAGAGAGAGAGAGAGAGAGAGAGAGAGAGAGAGAGAGAGAGAGAGAGAGAGAGAGAGAGAGAGAGAGAGAGAGAGAGAGAGAGAGAGAGAGAGAGAGTATTAACATGACATTAAGGCTTTAAATTTGAAAATTTATAAAAGCATGTTTGTAGAAACACTCGAGAATATTATATGTATGCCTACCATACAGTGGACCTTTAGTCTGAACACGGACAACTGGATAGACCCAGAGAGAGAGAGAGAGAGAGAGAGAGAGAGAGAGAGAGAGAGAGAGAGAGAGAGAGAGAGAGAGAGAGAGAGAGAGAGAGAGACAGAGAGAGAGACAGAGAGAGAGAGAGAGAGAGAGAGAGAGAGAGAGAGAGAGAGAAAAAGAGAGAGAGAGAATATTAACATGAAATTAAGGCTTTTAATTTGAAACTTTATATATATATATATATATATATATATATATATATATATATATATATATATATATATATATATATATATATATATATAACATGCAATGGTCCTTTAGTCTGTACACGGACGACTGGACAGACCCAGTATGTCCGCTATTTATCTGTCCAATCTGTTGCTCAAATTAGATCCAGGCAATATCGTTTCATTTGTGACGATATAATGCTTAACACTACATCATGCACAGAGTTTTGAAAAAATAGGAAAAAGCCCAGTAACAGTTAAAACATAGCAACATTCATCAACGTTACATTAAGTTAAGGAAAATTCACTTTATTCAAACTTCAACAAAATATACAGAAAAGGAAACCCTTTCACAACAGAAAACAAACCTTTTATTCAGCATTTACATTATTAAAAAAGAAAAGTATGTCTCAAATATTTGAGAAGTTTCTAAGTTTATTACTTCCGAGGGATTAAATTGATACAAAATTCCCTTAACAAATTAAATATATGCCTCAATGACTGTAATATTAATTGTTTCGTTGGCGTAAACGATATATTTACCATTTCAGGGTACTTCGCCGTCAGTCGATCTGAACTGGCAAACCGATATCACAGGCCGGTAACTAGTAGAACCTGCTGATGGGGCTAGCCAGTAATAGCACTGGCTTTACAGGGACGTCGTTATCATTATCATACTGTACACAGGATAAACCCTGAAATGCATTGATTGGGTTAGGTGTCACGTCAGCATGGTGCATGGTGGGTATATGGTACTTAAATATTGGAGGAAGATGGCCACCTATTTTTACAGCCTCATGTCTGCCAGAAGTGCAACCCAGTAGTAAGGAAAACAACGGTCCCTCGTTTGACGGTGATATCATGGAGTCCCACATGACCTCGTTGAACGAGACAAGGATGCAAAGGTAATTTTAAGTGACGTAGTCGTTACATAAGAAAGATCTGGAGAGACAGAATCTTTTTCCGGCAAATATACCAGATATTAAATGTCACATGTCAGAATTTCAACCATTGTCTAAAGGAATTCCAACACTGAAACATAAACTTTTGTCGCTAATAAACATGTGTAACAAACATATTACGTCATTCCGTCTTGTAAGGCAAATGCGTTAGATTCGTTGTTCCCGAAAATACTCCAGCCCTTCTGCTACCCTAATGCTTTTGTACTCAACCGAATAATCATTGCATAAATAAAATCTTAGAGTTGCACTAATTACGTGCACTATTTAAATTTGTGAAATTTTCAAAAGTTTCAAAGACGTTAGAAATTTCAATTCAAATGTACTTAGTCCGTTTTTTTTATGAAACTAATATCAGTTTGCAGGACATTGTTCCATGAAGTTGCCCATTAGAAACTTGAATTCCAGTCGTTTATGGATGAGCACTTTTCTGTGTCTGTACTTAGGCATTTTTCATCTCATTGACGATTTTTGGATTCAACTACGTTTTTTAAAACGGACCAAAACAATCGCAAATTTTCAAAAGTGTTGCTACCTTAAGCATTCAAAATTCGTTGAAATATACCCTTATGCTAAATTTAAACGTCCATACACATTTCTGAGTCGGTTAGAGCTTGTAACCATAATCATAAGGCAGTGTTTTGGAGTTTGAATACCTACAAAAGGTCTCTAAAAGATATAACTAGTTTGCACGCCGGATTATGGGCGATGGTCTTGATGGATTGGTAAATGGCATTGCCCAGTCCTTTTTAAGTAGTGTTCGGAAACCTACGGTACACATCTGACTTATCACGGATAAGATGTTTGCATAAAGCAAATAAATAGATTTATCTTCACAACAGTTAAAGCATTTAGTTTCTATGGAGAGAAAGAAAGTCAATATTAACAAATATATAAGGACAAATCACAACCAATGTGTCCATTAAGCAGCTACCGAAAGAACGATTCGCTTGCAGCAGTTCGAAGCCCATCACTGAAAATGGCAGACAATCCATCCGTTGATCTTATTAACAGAGATCCCAACAACATCAATGACCATTTAGGGGTAAGATTGTAGAGTTATGGAATACAGCTTGGAAAAAAAAAGAACGAAGGAAGAGAAAAACCTAACTCTAAATGAATTTTCATATGTAATTAAGTTTCCTTAACGGACACAAAATAATATGCTTTCTTTGTGGTATTATTTCTTCAATATAGTTATTTTAATATAATGATAGGAATGTTTTGCCTTTTACCTTCAATTTGTCTCTATTTAGACATAATTTTAACTTTTGTTTCCTAATTTTCGTTTCTTTTTCGGAGATTTTAAAACTTTTACATAAAAGATGATATAACACATGGAATCGGACCCACACACAAGTGGTTTTTGCAAACTAGATATTCCTAAAATTAAGGTTTTGCATCGGGTTCACAATCATAATATATTTTTCGTATAGGAAGATATTTTTAAAAAGTTATCACCATTTTAAATCATTGTCATAAATAGTTATTATCAGATTTCGCCATTGTATTTCCCATAAGATTCACTAACTCTTAGAGTCGTCTAACAAACAGTCTATAACATACAATATTTAACACGATAGGCAGTATAAAGTAACGGTGTGGGCTGTTTCGTTTCGGAACAGCTCTTGAACGCATGCCTCATGCTGTAACATCAAATGCATATGAAGGTGCTTCCTTCATTTTATACCTAAGGATATGGTTGTCTGGGACATACTGTTTTCATTCCAATATTCTAGGTTTATTTTGAAGACGTCCTAGCCGAGCCTGAAAGCACGCACAGTATTGATTGTGTGTGGAAATTGTCCTTCACTTGCTTCAACTTTTGGAAGAATCTCTGCTACAAGATTCAGACTCTCCTCTGTGGAATATGTATTGCCGCCGAATGGGGCTGTGAGTTCGCTTACATCTCCTTCGCCCACATCTGGTGCTTCACGCCCTTTCTCAAGGCACTTGCTATCAACTGCGGCTGCGCAAAGAAGCTGTATGGAACATGTGTCAAGTGTTATTTGGAACCGTGCTGCGAAGCTTGTGGCATTCTCTTCAGCGCCTTTAAAAAGTAACAACATCGGACATCCTATTCGAATCTGGCAGAAATTTGTATACAAAGGAATAAGCTTGGATTTCCTGATACGTTTTAAGGAACACTCTTGCGCTGTACATGATCTATTATATCTGTTACGAAAAACCCATGAATTCATCATACCTTCTTTCCTGTATGCTTCTAAATGAAGCTTTCACTAAAAGATTTTTCTTCCCCAGCTGTGCTTTCATTCGCAATCCCAGCTGATGTACCAGTATGAAAACCTGACAAAATATATTTGTGAAAATTTCGCTGTCTATTTGGTTTTTCGTGAAAAAAATGTTATGACTACGCACATAATCGAACAGACTAAACCAAGCCATATGTTGTAAAAGGTACACTCATTGCTGTGGCACTTCAAACTTACAATTAATTCTCCTGAACCGTTTTGGATTTATTTTTTAACGACGAGACCTTGTGCCTATGCTGAATGATGTAACAGTTAGTTTGATTCAATTCCTAGAACTTCTAAGCTGCTGAGTTGAAACGGCAAATATATCCTTTCATCGGCTGAATTGTCCTTTTCTTTAATTCAGCTTAATAAAATGAGATTTGAAGAAAACTGTGATATTATTAAATTGAAATTTACTATTTTTATTGCTCTACCTGTATAATATTCAAAGCTCTGTTTACTCATCGTAATAAATTTTCCAAGCGTACATGTCACTTTTATTATTATTTCATTAATGTTTATATTTCGTAAAGGTATTGACGCTCTTAATTGTTTTTATTTGGTTTCTTTTAAGTCAAAAGGTATTATATTTCGAGGTTATAAATTTAAAGTCACAGAAAATCAGACCTTAGAAAGTATCAGACATCCTACTTTACAGTAAAATATAAAACAGGAATGTATCTTATAAAATAGGAATGTATCCTATACAACAGAAATGT
Organism: Potamilus streckersoni; assembly: GCA_016746295.1. NCBI lineage: Eukaryota > Metazoa > Mollusca > Bivalvia > Unionida > Unionidae > Potamilus > Potamilus streckersoni. The sequence goes on from JAEAOA010002240.1 coordinate 2,458,758, forward strand.
ATCATAGTGTTTCATCCACCAAAGACTTTCACTAGTATGGAAACGTTTTAAGCGCTGTAATTTCTTTTTCATACATGCATGCGGGTAAAATAATGAATTAACGCTAATTAAATCCGGGCATTTATTTGATGGTAATTTTGATCTAACAAATGGTACATAATGCCCAAATATTTCGATTTTTAGCTTTGTACCGTTCTTATTTTAATTTGCTTTGAAACTACCGGTCGTGATAAGATAATATGGAATACTTAAAAATGTATCTAAAAGTGCATTAGTAAATGTTTCATTGTACATCCGGAGGGCAAGTGCATCTCTAAATAATCTCCAGTGAATAACCAGCCAAATCCGAAAGCTTTGTGCTATATAATTTAGGAAAGTATGGATGGATAACAGTGAAAGTGAAATACAAGACGAGAAACAATTGATCGCAGAATTGTTTAAAAGACCCATTCGTAATCTACTAAACTGACTGAGGTACTTGGGAGATGTATTTTGTAATTTAGAACAAATCTGTGGAATTTTAATCAACGTGATTTATAATATCCATGCAAAATTACAATGCAAATGGGTATTCCTTCAAAACCTTTCACGTCGAAGATTACATGCTGCTAAGTTATCTACATGCCAATCCACCAGTCCATCCTTCCATCCATCTATCTATCTATCTATCTATCTATCTATCTATCTATCTATCTATCTATCTATCTATCTATCTATCTATCTATCTATCTATCTATCTATCTATCTATCTATCTATCTATCTATCTATCTATTTAAATTGTTAGAAAGATATAACAAGCAGAGAAGAACAGTGCTTTTCCCTGGATCAAATAAAATGTGTTATATTAATATATATATATATATATATATATATATATATATATATATATATATATATATATATATATATTGATCGCAGAATATATATATATATATATATATATATATATATATATATATATATATATAATATATATATATATATATATATATATATATATATATATATATATTGATCGCAGAATATATATATATATATATATATATATATATATATATATATATATATATATATATATAGATATATATATATATATATATATATATATATATTTAATGACATCAATATCATCCAACATGTTATAGAGGTATGATTTGTTCCAAGAAGAAACTGAACCCATGTCGCAAGAAACGGTAACTATTTTTTTCTAACTCTCAGATCTCTTGGAGAAGCGTTGTAACCTAAACGTCCATACTCTTATCTCATCTCCACTTTCACTTTATATATATATATATATATATATATATATATATATATATATATATATATATATATATATATATATATATATATATATATAACGATGGATTGAAAAATAGTACAGTAAGCATATAAGATGTTAGATAAATACTAGTCGCTTACTTGCAATACATTTCTCCTACTGTCATTTTATGCGCTGAACGACTAGCGCTTTTCTGTTAAGGTGTCAACTGTTGTCAGACCTAGAATGTATCATCTACAAAAACCGTCATTGAGATGATTCAGATCAGCCTTGATAAATACTTGTGGTTTGGTTCTTTGTTAGCTGTACCTCTATCCCCTGTTCATCCGCTCACCCCGCCACTCCTTTCTCATAAAGTGTGGCATCTTCATTTTATTTACTAAAACATAAGTGATTCTAAGATTGGTATAAGTTCGCCATATATATATATATATATATATATATATATATATATATATATATATATATATATATATATATATATATATATATATATATATATATATATATATATATATATATATTATTAAACAACTGCCTTTTCTCTCACATAAAAAAAGACTTTTTGTGCCTTATTATCATGGTTTTTATAAAAGCGATAATAGAAAATGCAAAGAAGATGTTGATTTATGACACTATTACTTCCTTTTCTTCTTTTACAGCATTCATCCTTCTGCCAAATTATTAACATAATCGATGATGGTATATTTAACTAATAATGTGAAAATTTGGGAATTTCACGAAAATCTCTGTTACTTGATCTAGGATAATATAGGTAGGGATCAATTAATTAGATGCTAATTAGATGTCCTGATTCCAGTCAGTGAAATTAAATACATTTCTGATCAGCATAACCAAACATGTATATCCTCCGTGACCACATCAAAGAGTAGTTTTCATTGCATAAAGAATATTTATCATTTGAAATGTACTTGGATGTGACAACTGAAGCTTGTTTTAAAATTGCACTAGCTAGATTTAGATCTGTATCGCAAAGCCTGAACATAAAAATGGTCGTTAGACAGTGAGTACCAAAGAACAAGCTACCATGTCATAGGTGCAATGTAAGAGCTATTGAAGATGAATGTCCAATTTTCCTTGTTTGTTCATTTTATGCGGAACTGAAAGGAAACTGTTTCCTTGATATTAATGCCCATGGCCGAACCAAAAAAAAAAAAATCGTAAAATCTTAAGGAATGAAAAAGTCTTTGTCTAAAGTTATTGTTTACGTATTTTCATCAGTTTACGCGTGTTAGGAGAACCTTCTTGCACGTGTTCACAAATCCCCAATATCGCATAGCTACCATTCCAGTGGCTCTCTGACCAATCTGAACAAACTCTTCAGGGCAGATATTTACTTTTAATTCACGTAGTTTCGTTATTCAATTCATCTCATATCAGATATATGTCTCACCAATCCAATTTCCACCCTATAACATAGCAAATTTCAAATCTTTATATCTTCAACTCTTTTCATCTGTTTCAATCAAGATTGCACTATAATCTTAAAGTTACCTAGACTGTTAGCATGATTTAAAACCGATCTTGACGAGGTGATTGTACTTAATCAGTGAATGGAACGATTACCGATTACGCGCGCATTCAAGTTAACTTTAATATTGACATATCACATATGTCCCAATATACAAATCGTATAAAATCTCTTGATTTTCTAGTGCGCATAAACATTCATTCGAATTAAACGGTATCAATGGTTATTCCAAGGAGCAATAATTACCATATGGCCTGCTCATGGCAACAGTCCGTTGACAATCAAATAAGATTCCATGCTATCTATTTCATCCAGTCACCAGTTAGTTGTTGTTAATTAATTGTTAATTGTGTCTAAATGGAAATTTTTCACATTTAGGCAAGAGCAAAGCTTCACATTTATGCAATTTTTAATATATATATATATATATATATATATATATATATATATATATATATATATATATATATATATATATATATATATATATATATATATATATATAAGATACAGTTTCAAATCTCTGTACATAAAGATTGTCCATCGCGATTGAACGTATCGAACATTTCTTGTCAATTAACCAGCCAAGGCACTTCAAAATAAAATGATAAATAAAACAGTATCAGATACATATTTCTTTATCAAATCGGATAACTATCGATAAGAATTTTAAGCAATACAAATTTTAACGTACATGCTAAAATGGTACGTTTCGAAAAACATTATTGCCGATGATGAGATATAACATTTTTGGCAGCTGAAAGCTACATAATTTTAAAACAAGCTTTAAAAGAAGTGCTTTTTGTTTTTGAATGCAAGTTTCACATATTGTCATAGCTTGTGGCAATCACATTCCTCTGGACGTGAGAGATATACCAGGCAAACAAATTTTGTCAATTTTGAAAGCTTTAATTTCTGTATTGCTGGAATAGATATGACACTTTTCTATACTTTACGTGCTCAATATAAGAAACCATCAGTCAGCCAAAAAGCTTTCAAAATAAAACGATGCCAACATCCATGCCATTATTAACTCTTTCTTTTTTTACTGATTCCATATACCTGCAAAGATTCTTAAATAAACGATGCAGGTAAAGGAAACTTAGAATGGAAACAAAATAGGCATTTTAAGTAAAATATCCGTTAGATGATCTAGGATCTGGATACCTATCGTGATTGAAGTCAGTGAACTACGATATGGAGATTTTTCCGTATAAGAAAAGAAGGGTATCTTCTATGACGTTATAAAAAAGGATCGTTTTTCTAGAATAACGAATAGCGTATCATTTCACTGCGAGAAGCAAATGTCTTGATCTGTAGACAGGAGATCAGATTGTATGTTGTTTGTTCCATGATTATTCCTAACAAACTGCAAAAACACATATCTTGCAGCACAGTATGCCACGGAGGAAACGGTCTTCTGCAGTTTGTAGTTTGACTCGTCGTATGGGCGAGTAAATACGGCATTTGTAATTTGAAAAAATTTGGATGTCATAAATGAAGCTTATTTTAACATTTCACTAACTAGATTTTATATCTGTATTGGCATAAATTGAGCATAAAAATGGGTTGTTACTATGGATTATTCATAAGTAACCATTTAATAAGTGCATTATAAGAGCTGTTGAAATGGAATATCCCATTTTTTCGTTTGTTCTTTTATATGGAACTGATAAGAAAATGTTTACCACTATGCTTTTGTTCATGGTCAAACAAATAAAAAGCCCTTGATATATGCACTTCAAAATTAATCTTTAGGGCTTGTCTACAAGTATAGTTTGCAATTTTTGATCACTTTTCATGTTGAAGGGGATTTTTCTTCCACGCCTTCACACTACCCTACCCCCAGCCCAACTCCCAAATATCCCACAGCACACACTGCTGTGGCCTTCTGACCAGTATAATTTAAAATAAATGCTTCTGCCTAGGCTAATCAGTCAAAGCAGCGATCTCTGTTTATGCCAGAGCTCTAGCTAACTTTCATTTTGACACACCTATGTCCCAATATAGAAATCGTACCAGTTTTAGCGATTTTCCAACGCGCCCTCTATCTGTATCAACATTACCTCGAATTAAGCGATATTGACGATTATTCCAAGTGGTATTAATTACCATTTGGCCAGTGGACGGCAACTCTCCATTGATCATCAAATAACATAGAAAGATAGCCAATTGATCCTGTTACCGGTGTGGTTAATTACTTTATGGTATCTGATTGGAAGTTTTTAATAGTCAAGTAAAATTACAGTTAAATATTTATGTAATTTTCATTTTTTTAAAAACTGCGATTTCCAAACTGGGTACATAACAATACAGCGTTCATCACGATTCAACTTGCCGAGCTGTTTATGTCAATTCATCAGCCGAAGCACTGTAATATTGGATGAAAAATGAAACTGTATCGCATGCATATTTCAATGGCATATCGGATAATATGTTACTTTCATTGCTTCAACACTTTTAATTGTTGTAAAATATGCTTTAATTCTTGTAGGGTTTATATTTCAAAGTTTATGGGAAGAGAAAATAATATCACAGTGCAATGTGAATTAGTGCGCGACGGGCTGATTAGAAATGCCAAAAAGAAAAAACCTAAAAGCTAACAGCACGCTAAAACTTTGCTATAAAAGGAAGGCGCCTACTCAGTTGCGTACGAAACATTTGACAAAAAAATGTAAAGCATTCAAGCAAATTCAATTATTGATTTTTTAGTATTACAATCAACTTTGACCTGAGAAAAATCACTCCATGATTTCATGACCAGTGTTTACATTTAATAAACGCAACCTCTTTGTCTTTCGCTACTGGAAAAAATGGTCCACACGCCTGGTAATGGTATGTTTATGAACAAAGATTCGTACAATAAACCTGTATTGTGTCAATTTTGAAGCTTTAGAAACTTGCCAGATGTAACAACACTTAGGCAGATATGTGAGTTTTAATGCTTCTTGTAATTAAAGCTTTCATTTTTGAACATCCGTTTTTGTTGCCATGTATAACAAATCTATGTGATTAAAATCACATTCTCAAAGTATGAGTTATTCATCTACCTTTAGTTGTGGTTTTCCTTGTCTATTGTGTTAAATAAAGAAGGAATTAAATGCTGCTTCTTCCTCTTCTGAAAAGTTCAGCGTGCCAGATTCGCAGCCCACATGGTGCGGGTAGAAATGCTACCATCAGTGGTGTGTCTTTGGGTAATGGCGAGTCAGAAGATAAGTAACATTGGAACACCGTTTAGGTCCTCGACGTACTGTAGCAATACACATCAATTTGAGGTGGTGATTCATCTCCGGGCGTAGTGTTAAAACAGCAAAGGTCAAGATTGTTCCAATTGTGAATTTTTCTCCGTCCGCTGCCATATTGTTCCAGATGAATGAAAGTAGTTCAGAATATAGATCTCAATGGCGACGAACTATATCCGAAGTTTCTTTCTCGACTTACTTGAAAAGGCTGAGGATGTTCCGATTTAGACCATTTCCGGACATTAGACTGGTTCCATGTCAGTAAACATTTGGCTATGGCGGAAATTCTCGCATATGTAGACTCATTTTAAATTACGTGAAATCTCTCACAGAAATGATAGTCATTTACAACGGTGCAATTAATAATCACTTTAAATATAAACAACAACAACTTTAAACAAATATTCACTTTAAGTGTAGATATAGTTTTATAAAAGAAACATGTACTCCCACTCTAATTATTTTCGGATTTGTCTTGATCCAGACAGGCAAAAGGCTCTTTACCTTTTAACTTTTCTTTTCTTATCTTTTTAAACATAGCGATTAGGTAATATTACTAATTTTGTTAGTAATGTTGAGAGAATTTAAATTGTAGCTATAACCAGAAAGTTTCGTCATTAATTTAATTATTAAAAGGTTTGATCATTCTTGTTTCCGACCGTCATCCTAATCGTTTGGTAGCATTAACGAAAAATGAACCAAGTTAAGAATAAAAAGTAACAAAAAAGAAGATAACTGTTCATATTGCGAAAAAAAGATCTACAAAAAAAGAAAAAATATTTATGAACTTGACTATTTTCATTTATTTATGTATCCAATTAATTGCTTGTTGGTTTAAACATCAGAACATTAAATCTTTTTCACCGTACGTACGACGGAGTGTTTTGTAAGCATTAGAGCCGCGATAAAATATTTCTACTTTAGCTGGGTGCAGCTCGCATCAAGTTGTTTTGCCTTGGGGCTTTAACTATTTATATTGGACAGCGTAAGTTAAGTCACTTAAGGGAACAACACAACAGCCGACCAGGTCTAGGAAAATCAACACGACATTAAAGCGAGGGAAGCCAGCATGTTAATCCACACATTAATTTAGTGCATTTTGCGAGTCTGTCAAAGGTATAAATATAGCTTGGAAATAATGACAAATATGGTGACAAATTTAACTATTCGATTGCCCTTTCAAATCTTTGTCAACCAGTTCACAATTTCAGTGAATTACAATAAGATTTTGAAGTTAACATTTTATCAGATTTTGGACATATTAATTTCATCGATGGTAGTTATATATTATCCACTTTTGTTTTTAATTTCACATTCAAATGGAGAGATCTGTTGGATTTGCCTAACGTAATCAGAAATGTTCCTTAGTCTATCGTTGTCAAGCAATAGTGGACTGAGCTAAGAACTTGTCTACACAAAATCTTTGTGCTAACAGAGCATGGGCCCTACTCCAGACTGCAAATATAACATCGTTTTCAAATCACTTACTCCGTACTTTGATAGAACAAATAAACTGATTATGAGAGTGTCAATAGAGATTAAAAAAGGAGGCACATCGTGGGAAAGGGTTTTTAATTTATAAAGAGACATACTATCGTTAAAATTAAATTATGAAACTTCACTTATATGTGAAAGTAAAAACATATATATGAATTAAATAAATATAGATAGAACACCTTGTATTTGAGTAGTTCAAGTCACAATGATAGCAAGAAATAAATGTACATTATAAAAGCAATGAGATGAAAATATCTAAAAAATATTTTGAATAGTTCGCCCTTGCGTTATACCTTCATCCCATTAGATGCCTCTGTAGACATCTAACGCTAACATATGTACAAACTCATATTTACATTACAGAAATATACCTTGTTTAATTAGTTGTTCTGTCTTAAGTGTGTTCTCATGACAGCAGGAAATAAATACAACAACAGTATAAAAATGACAGCGTTTGCCGCTTTCATTCACTGTTATCGAATAAGGATTTAAAATACCATCCTGTAACCAGTCTCACAGCTTTGCAAAATGGCAGACAAATCAGAAGTTGATCTTATCAACAGAGATCCCAACAATATCAACGATCACTTATCGGTAAGAATTTTGCACAATAAAAATTAAAAGACCTGCTAAAAGGTAATTTCCTAAAATAATTATAACCGATCATGACATTTGCAGTTTGTAACAAAAGTTTGCTTAAAATAATTTTTATGATAGATTCAAATTTTTAAAGGAAAAAAACTGCAAGACAATAATTTGCAAAGTTTAAGCTGTGTCAGGAAGCGACATTATTAAAGTATTTAATGTCTTTAATATATTACTAAAATAAAAAGGAATATTTGATAATTTAAATACATTGTTTCTCTAAAAATGACACTAATTGCAATTTCTTGATGAGTTTGTATATATTTTTTAAATTTATTTGTTTGCTATAAGTCAAATAAGGAATTTTATAGGTTGTATTATTAGGCTACAGTGAATTTTGCGCTTTACAATATCACATGCAACATTTTATCACTAGATTTTAGATAAACACATTCAAGCATTACAACGTTACAATTTTATAAATTTTGTAATTAAATTCAAGTCTCACATATTGCAATAGTTTCTATTGTACATTCATATTATCTGATATAATCTCCGACATCAAATTTAGTTAATTGTGACTTTAATTTCCGTAGTTCTGGAATAAATAGGACACTTTTCCATAACTTACATGGTCGAAATAA
>JAEAOA010002240.1:2472500-2477500 GCA_016746295.1 Potamilus streckersoni
AGAAAATAAAATCTAATCCCTATCATTTCCTTATGAAAAAGTAAAGTAAGAAAAAATATATACACCTTTAGATCGAAGATGTTTAGAATTTGTATCGTATTTAAAATTAAAGTAAAGATAGCAGGGTTTTTCTTTACAAAAATATGTATTTTCATTCATTGTAACTGTTCATATACCCTGGTAATTATTTTTGTCTATATTTACAATAGGTCTTGTTACTCCATAGAAAGTATTGTATCTATTTTGTGATACATCAATGATTACGACAATAATCTTGGCGGTAATTCCATTTCGGTCAATGGTAGTATGCGCTAAATCGTGCTTTAATCACAGAACAATCTATTCAGGTGCAATAAAGCTTCTCAATGGACACTTTATACACCCTAAAAAAGAGATTTTGCAGTCACTGGGTAATATTTTGAGAAAGATTATTTTACTTGGATATTCTTACACATTTGAAAAAATGAGCGAAGTAGATCTTGTCAACAGAGATCCAAACAGTATAAACAGTTTTATTAAGGTTAGCAAGTAACTTCAGAGAGGAAATAACTGTAACACGGTAGATAACATATGTGTGTGTTTTTTTAGTTTGTTTTCTTACTGAGTCTTTCTTATCGGTTCATCTTTAAGTCATTATTTTTCCATTCAACATCTAGTATTTTTAAAACAAATATTGTTAATATCATTTACGTTTTTAATTGTCAAAATATTTCCGAAATCAAATGAAATGGAAAAGTATCGAAAAGTTAATAACGTCAAATGCCTGTATATATATATCGACTGATTTTATACTATATATCTTATATTATGTTTTGCATATAGTCCTTAAATTGCTTTTAGTACTAACTTTTCATTCTTGGGGTAAAAGATCGTGTCCAGTAAGTGAGTAAATGAGAGAGAGAGAGAGAGAGAGAGAGAGAGAGAGAGAGAGAGAGAGAGAGAGAGAGAGAGAGAGAGAGAGAGAGAGAGAGAGAGAGAGAGAGAGAGAGAGAGAGTCAGTTATCTTTCTGCTTCGACGTTCCAGAGAACAACTTTTTCGCCTATTATATTGGACCTATGCGCAAGTTTTCTTAGCTCTGCATAGAAACGGAACCGGCTGTGCCCGGTAGTCTGTGTATGACGGTGTCGCATCACTATATAGAGGAGTACATAGTAAAATATTATACATTTTTTTTCAAAATCGTATTTAAACGTTTTCAACGTAGTATTCTCTACTGACCTATGATTAGATGATTTCATGCTCTCTAAAGTTTACAAATACCAGGTAATTTGTTTATTTTTCCATAAGAGCGTTAAACAGTCTATGTACACACTCTGCGTCGAAAAAGACAGAAGGCAACATTTTAAGTTCACTCAGTAAGTATTTGAATAAATTTTATCTATATTTGGATATCAGTGGCCCAAAAACATATAAGTAAAGAAGAAACACTCATTCTCCAATATTCTGACAAAAAGCAAAAACAAAATTACATCTTTCTTCCTGAATCATGTCAGGGTAATAAATATTCATGTACTTGTATAAACTTTATAAGTAACTAACGTTTTCATGACGATTGACGCCAACTCTAGCAGTATTATACATAAGGTTTATATTACGTATACGACAACAACACTATAATAATCATGGGCACCCACAGGATTTTTTCAGAGGGTAGGGGTCAGTAAGTCACGGCCGAGAGAGTTAGTATCGTAAGCAGCCTGAAACTAAAGCTAATATTTACTAAGCTTTTGAACAGAATCTATATTATATTATTTTGAGGTGGTGGGGGTGGTGACGTGACCCCTCCCTTGAATTATGCTGCGGGCGCCCATGTAAACAATATGTATAACTAGCGCACTAACGCAGTTTAATATTGACTTCAACTCACTCGCGTAAGAAATATGAAACCCAAACTAAAATACGAAAACAAAAAAGAAAAAAAATATTGTTCTAGAAAAGCGAGAGAAAAAAAAACCAAACAATTTTAACTTTTTTCACATGTTGTATGATTTTCAAAACGTGATCATTTAGGATGTGAAAAGCAGTTCAAATTGTTATTTTGTAATGGCAAGATGAGAATTCTGAAATACAGATACATTAATACAGTAAAGTTTAGCCCAACCAAGCTCATGATGAATTTTAAATTTTTAAAATTTATTTCGCTTTACGAATTTTTTTTAAAACTGAGCATTCTAGAACAATTATTCCATATTTCATGATACTTTTATATTAAGGTTAATTTTATGATAATAATTTTGTATTGGCCGATTGGCAAGAGCGTTCATCGTTACTAATCAGTGCCAAGGTTTGGTCAAAGTGGGTATGTGAGAAAGCTTGCCAGTAGCTTCTATTGGGTCGGTGGTTCTTTTCGGGTTTTCCTGGGTTCTTCCTCCACCATTTATGCTGGCCGCTATGTATAGCCTATCTTGTGCTGAAAAATGGCGTTAAACCCTACAATAACAACAACAACAAACATTGCTACCCTATTCAATGGGAGAAAAAAAACAAATGCATTTTTTATCACTTTAAACAGGTGCAAGAAAGACTTTATCCCTGCACCATCCGTTAGTCTGTTCCATTACCCTTCAGCAGTTACTTCACAAGGATTGCAATTTTGCTAATTGATCAGACAAAATATTATTAATGAAATGTAATGCAGCAGAATGTTAATATTTAGAATTAGAAAAAAAACCTTGTCCAATAAAATGATATAAAAACAAAGTTTGTCAAAATATTATCATTAGTGGAGTTTTCAGGAAGTTCGCGAAATTAAAAATTAAAACTAATGGGACAATATGTTACCATTTCCTAACAGCCTGCAAATAGTGTCGTATTTGCACTATGCATTGCAGCAGGAGACGGATATAACTTCACTGTAGTGGCTTGGAACAATATCTGTTTCTGCACGTCAACCTGCTGACTTCCAGAAAGCAACAGCATACAGATGAGAAAGTCCATGAACTTGCAGTCTGCTGATTTTATGTACACGAACTAAGAACAAGCAAAGAAACAGCATTGGTGTGCTTGTGTGTGTGTGTTCCTTTAATTTCTTAAACAATTTGGTAATTTTAAATATGGAGGCTACACGGGTAACAGGTTGAGATAATTGTTTATTATGGTTTTATGTGTTTAACGACACAGCAACAATGTAAACGGGATTGACTAAAAATACTTAACAATTCATTATCGTCTTTCCCAATACGAAGAATACTTTTTAATGCAAAACATTAGCTCAGTGGCATTATTATAAAATACTTTGTCAATAAATATTATAAGGCTGGTATTGAAAGGCTATAATGAAGAAAAATGTAGAAAATAGAAGAATCTAGACCCTATGCCATGGATGCAGGATGGAATTAATGCTGACCGTCTTCATTGGTTTACCTTGCATAACTATTACAAGTTTTAAGGACATTAATTAGTCATTGACTTGAATAGGAAAATATAATATTAATGATGGCTGACTATAAAAATATTGTTACAAATATAGATTTATCAACTGATTGACTCTGTTCCCTAGATCATATAAGAACAATTTTGCTGCAACAGAAATAGAGCACATTCCCTGGAATATTAAATTCATTGTACTTGATAATGGCTAAGTTATTCTTTAATAAAGTTATTGTATGTCTGATACTTTTACTAAAATATTATTTATTTCTATTATAAGTCCAATTTGAAGATGTGTTGAAAAAACCTGAGGGTTCCAGAAGCATTTACTGTCTCTGGAAACTGTCATACACTTGCTTCAACCTTTGGTTAAAAATTTATTACAAACTTAGTACTCTACTTTGTGAAATCTGTATCGCAGCAGAATGGGGATACGAATTCGCTATACTTCTAGAAATTGAGTGCGGACAGATGAAGAAGTATTCCAAGATGCTGTTCGGTTGCTGTCTCGAATCTTGCTTTAAAGCCTTTGGGAAAGTCTTTATGGCTTTTAAGAAGTAATGCAATTTGTAGTAATAAAAACAGACACGGGTATACAATCAAGAAATACTTATACGTAATTGGGTAAGATAAAACACGACACAAATATTTAAATTGTGAAAATAAAGACTTTTTCCGATCAAAGTTAGTCTAGAATATTTCCTCAAACTGTTCTGAAATTAGTTATTATCTAATAACAACCTAAAGTAGATATACAGAATTATCGTTTTACCTAGTGTAAGATTCAGACGAGACAAGCAGGACATTTTATTAATTTTTTTTTTATTAATTTTTAAAGGCAAAAATAGTTCCTCTTTATTCCCTGACGTGTTTTAAAGCAAAACAGAATTGTCCTTCTAAATATCTTGTTCTATTTATTTTTTTTCTTGTTTCTTAATTTTTTATGTCTTGTTCTATTTATTTATGTACATTAAAGCGTGAATAACCTTCTTCAAATGTTGTACTTGTATATTTTTCTGTAGATGGTGACAAAAGCGCGACAAAGATTATTTCATGTTCTATCATTCTTGAAGCATGCATACCAAGAAGAAAATTTGACAAAGACTCCATAATACAGTACTTAATCAAAACCGAACACCTTTACAAAACTTTGTCTTTGAGACTTCTGAACCATAGAATCTTGAAGTTATCGAGGCATTTTGTTGGTTACATATACGTAAAGACTAAGAAATGATAATACTTTTTTCTTTCTTCACTTTCCAAATGTGTTACAATATATATAAGTAGTTAACCTCCCATATTCTCTCTCTCTCTCTCTCTCTCTCTCTCTCTCTCTCTCTCTCTCTCTCTCTCTCTCTCTCTCTCTCTCTCTCTCTCTCTCTCTCTCTCTCTCTCCGTACAATCGCTATGTTCAAAAAGTGTATAAATTCTTTCAACTCGTTGGGTTTTATGTTAGCTCGTGCTTGCTTTAAAAAGTTTACAAACGACTTGAGAAATATGATAGTGTTGCTTGATTTATGAATTTTTGGGAATATTTTGTATGCTGTATATCTTGTTTTGTCTCTGACTGACTGAATGTAGCACGGTTAGCTGTTTATACTTGTAAGTTATCACCCAAAAGCAAAATATA
>JAEAOA010002240.1:2482500-2750000 GCA_016746295.1 Potamilus streckersoni
ATTATGTCGCTCTGAAATTTAATATGGCCGCCGTAATTGGTTAAACAGCGTAAATCGATTTCCGCTTTAAAATTGGCACAATACTTGGCTCGTATCTGTGGAAAACCATTCTTTATGATAACATTTTACTTTTCCACAAATTATACCGATCAACTTACCAATGTGCATGTTTAATTTTGTATTTAAAATTTTTTTAGTTAAATGTGTAAATAATGAAGATGTTAGGTTAGTTGTATTAAACTTTATGTCTTCTCTAAGTTGAGACAAAATATATGTTTGCATCTATTTTCTTTAATACATTTTTTTGTGATTGTTTGACCAGAGTACTGAATGCCTTTGAGAGACCCAGTATTATACTAGTTTTCAGGCCCCCCTCTCTCTCTCTCTCTCTCTCTCTCTCTCTCTCTCTTTATCGCTGATGCGATTGTTTCTTTTATTTTCGTGCCATAACTTACAAACGTAACTTCATGCATGAATTGAGCTGACAGTTGATTATTGTTATGATGGTGACTGCAGGACATATCGATCCGACGTATTTTTTTTGGAAGGGGGATTAAAAATTAAAATCCCGTTTCCGCTGGAGTGCGAATATGCGTGTCTGATACATACATACATACATACATACATACATACATACATACATACATACATACATACATACATACATACATACATACATACATACATACATACATACATACAGACAGACAGACAGACAGACAGACAGACAGACAGACATGGACTATATGCCTTACGGTTTGCGGCATACTGTAAATTAAACAGGACCTATTTTGTTGGAAATAAGGTCTCTAAAACCATGCATTAAATTATGCGTATAAGTGCATCACAAAAAAGGCCACTGAAACAAAATAATGAAAATGTTGTTTGTAGCATTTCTTCTTCTTGGACTGTGGATTATTAAAAGCATGCACGGTAAGAAGCCATGAATTCGACAAAACTTTCTAACTGGCTTATGAAATCTATATTGAAATGGTATGTCTATCAATGTTGACATTAGTTTGTACTTATCATTATCCTAGTAGAAAAACATGCAGTAGGATCATGACTCAACAAAAAAAAAATCAGTAAATCTTTTTTGTATTCTGTACTTTACGAAAAATTAGAATGAAAAAAGAGCAAAGAATTAACAACCTATATTTTATTTGTTTTAATTATCATCATCTCTGTTTCTCAAGGGTCACATAATTAACTAAGATTTTAGCCAAACATTAATCATATATACAACAAATACAAGTTAACATTTTAGCTTCACAATTAATTATATATACAAAAAATGCAAATGCAATTAGTAAAGAACCTACAAGGTTCACCTAGGCTGCATAAATATACTAATATAATTGAAGTTATCACAAATTACATAATATTGACATACTCTTATCGAGTACATATATCACAGTACCACGTACATCTCTCAAATCCTTGCAAAAAATCCCATCGATTATCTCATTATTGCAGAAGCTAGCAAGATCGAAGTTTAGACAAGCCTGTTAAATTTTAATGTTTAAAAGTAGAGCAAAATTTGCGAATCTCGCACATGCAAGCATAGACGTAATTCGATTACCGTAGGGTTCACATTAACACGACAAAAATTGTAATCTCCAATCAATGAAAGCATAGTTGTTAAACCTAATTTTAATTAGAATCACAGTAAGGGAAGACTTGATAATACCGAATGTTACACTTTATTACGTGCGCGAACATTCCGTGGGGCAATTTCCGTCATGAAAAGTTGTAGGACCACCTATTAATTTAATGAGTTTGGTGATTCGCTAAAGCGGTGTGTACCTAATATACTGTGACAGAAACGATCGGTAAAATTCTCATTATGGTTTTGTCATGTGATGAAAAGTACCCCGAATAATGTTTTAAATGGCGAATTACATCCATGGTCAAACTTTATGACAAGTCACTTCTATTTAGACCTTATGGGACTACAGAATACATGCAAGATTTCCTTCTTCCGAAAATGAAAAACTTACAGACCAATAGACATATCAGACTGACCTACCAAGTCATGAAAATAAACAAAGTAATACGGCCGTGTGTTGGGACTAATTTGTTTCTCTTAACATGCTAACGCTACCCCTAAATTGGTTGGAGAAGGGATAATATCTAAAACTGGACAGTAAATCGCCAGATAGCATAGGTCAGCTCTTAGCGGCCATAGTGTTGAGCGCACACACGGTTTTCTTAGCGATTTTATTGAAAAGACATAGGAATTTCCGGTTGTCAAGTCATTGATAGCGCCAGTTTGTATTAATATTAAATTTAGTTGCATCTCGACAATCGAGCCTGGGACTTCAACCTGAACATCTACTTTCAGAAACGAAAATGTTGATCTTTATTATTATCATTACCCCGTTTTCCCACGGTTTTTAAATCCTTCATGTTTCTGTGTACACACAATTCTGTCATCATACGTGCGTTTGATCATCCGTTGACGGCAAACTGCCACG
Organism: Potamilus streckersoni; assembly: GCA_016746295.1. Taxonomy (NCBI): domain Eukaryota; kingdom Metazoa; phylum Mollusca; class Bivalvia; order Unionida; family Unionidae; genus Potamilus; species Potamilus streckersoni. The sequence goes on from JAEAOA010002240.1 coordinate 2,484,978, forward strand.
TTCATGATCAAAGGCCCAGAAATGATAATTTACATCCATGGCTTCATCGTATAAATCAATAAACAACTGAACCATTATCACACTCTTCATTTTACTGCTTCTGTCTATATGATGCTCCAGTTGTCATTTTAAAATACGCTATGTTAACCAAGATTGATGACCCAATAAAGATCTGGCGTTGCTTATCTGTGAGGATCTACACAATCAAAGATGGTTTAGCTTACGGTGGCTGAAGACTGATCGTTCCATAAAGAAGAGATTATTCTTTCAATAATTAACGGTGTGAAACCAGTTGCCAGGATACTTCAGGTAAACCGGTATAAGAAGATGGGACCTGGCAACAATACACACAACAGCTTGGAACCAACACCTGACAACGATTTCTGTCGTAAGAACTGACGAAGAGAAAAGAGCAGCGAAATGGGTGATCTTGACCTGAGTAACCGAGACCCGAATAATATAAATGATCATATAAAGGTATGCAATTTTTTAAATATTTGTTGGAATATTTATATAGAATGTAATTTATCACTGATATATATATATATATATATATATATATATATATATATATATATATATATATATATATATATATATATATATATATATATATATATATATATATATATATATATATATATAGATGTAAGTAAGCTGTTTAGCGCCATATTAAACTCAAGGACCAAATATTATTTCAACCATCATAACATAATCATAACATAATAGCAGTAAACCAAGCTTGATTTACTGCAGGGTACTCAACACATGACATGTTCTGGCATGCATGTTGAAAATTCGGAAACACAAAAGAAGAAAGCAAAATTTGCTCTATTATTGACGTCAGAAAAACTTTTGATTTAGTTTCGCATATGGGTTGTTTTTGTAAAATGTTAAGGTTATTGTAAAACAGCATAAGTGTCAATTTTTTTTTAAAAAAAATCTCAGCTTTTTTAAAAATATAAACTTTTGTGTGATGTATGCTTGATTAACAATCTGAATTTTTCAAATCCTATGCGAGTTTAGAAAAGGAGAAAATTTCTAGCCAATACTATATTGACGGTTTCTAAAGGACCTGTAACTGTTTTCTAATAGAGACATTTTTTACAGGAAGTGCGCTATTGATAGTATGTTTTAACGCTGAAATGTACTGGAAACTGTTAATTGTACTTGATACAGCTGACACCTAATATCCGGAAGTGTTACAGACTCTTTACAAGAAAACCAGAATGCTTCCATTGAGTATACTACAATTAGAAAATCTAATATCAGTTTTGCCTCAAAATATGCTTTTTGGATCAAGTCATTCGATTAGTTTGAATTAAATCTGTGTTGAAATATTATTTCTGCTTGGGAGGAATTGAGATACACAGGTCTTACTTTCCTCAGAAAATTCCACAAGCGCAAAAGACACATCGCTGCAGAAGAATAAACAATCGACATACAATTACAACAGTTGCAACTGGTTGATCACACTATTTGACTTGTTTAATGTACATATATGAAATTTGGGGGTTGAAAATATATACATAACAGAACTCAGAAAGAGCACGCAAGATATTTGTCTGTACTCAGAGTTTGGTGGAAAACAAAATTACCTTTATACTAAATTTAGAATGATAGGATTTTGTTCATCAATAATACGTCCAAAATATCCATACAAAATATTGAGTGGTATATATATACATTTTTATAAATGGTTTGAATAGATAAAAAAAAAACATTCTGATTTCTTTGAAGAATTTGTGTTTTTGATCAATATGTAACACTCAAGCTGTAGCATACTAACAGAGGCAGGGAGGGAGGACGGAGCATTTGCTCCGGGCGCCAGAGGTTTTGGGGAACCAAAAGCACCTGTTCCATAGGTGTTGTAGCGCCAAAACCCATCGGGCTCTGGGCGCCATTTACCCTTAGTGCGCAACTGCCCTCCAGCTCTAAACGTAAACATTACACGATCTTTGAAATTGCTTATTTGTACAGGATTAGAGTGCAAAATTAGAAGCCACATCGAAAGAAATGACTTGCCAATTTTTCAAAGAGGACGTAAACTTTGAAAAGTACGTAATATATTAAGAAATAAATCTTTAGTTGCCTTTGCTAAATTTAGAAATGGCAAACATTAATTTCTAGTTGGTTTGGAGCGTTGGAAAAACATGCCAAGAAAAGATAGAAAATGCACTGGGTGCGACGTAACTGTTTTTTCCCCCACTATTTGGTTATCTGTTCTTTTTATCCAGATGAAGATGTAGAAATCACATCATCTTATTATTGCAATAAATCTTAATGTATTGCAAGTTTGAAATAAAGGTGTTTCCTCCAGAAACCGATTAACATTAGCAAGTCTTGCAAAATTTACTGCCAACATGAAAAATATATAATTGTTAGTAACATATAAATTGCATCATTGATTGGATGTACACTGGCATCATATATGTGTGTTTGCGTGTGTATATATATATATATATATATATATATATATATATATATATATATATATATATATATATATATATATATATATATATATATATATATATATATATATATATATATATATATATATACCGATTGCACTAAAACTCCCACCGTTATGGATCACTGCCATTTCACCTCTGTCTTCGAGGGTTTCAGTCTCGGGCTCGGCCACTGTGTATGTGAGAAAGCTGCCAGTAACTTCGCGTCGGTCGGTGGTTCTTAGCGGCGCTTTCTCGGGTTCTTCCTCTACCAGTTATTCTGTCCAGCATGTATAGCTTATCTTGTGCTGAAAAATTGCGTAAACACCAAGAGCAACAACAAAAACAACAGTACTACTTTTGATCATATAATAGTGAACATCACAGTTTGTCATATGGCTATCTGACTGCATTCTAAGCCTCTCAGTAACTACTCCCTATGCCGGAAATAATGACTCTGCTTTATTCTGTTTGATTGGAAACTGATTATATTCTGGAACATCAAAGTATGTCATGCCACACCGACAAAAATTAAATACTATATATTACTCTCTCCTACATTTTGTTTTCTCTCTAGACTTCCAGAATGAGACAAGCAAAATCAAATGCAAAAAAGGAGAGTAGGCTTAGATCTGGCCGTGTTTACTAGCTAATTGTCGGTAATCTACTTGGTTTCACATCTACTCATGTGATATATAATAAGCCCTTAGCGTTGTTTTTGCTGTTGAAAAATACATTCTGCTCATAGCAAATTGAAACAATTATCAAAAAGAGAGCTTTTTACTTCACCGTCTAGTTTAAAATATGATAACTGCAATGGCGTCGAAAGAGAAACGTGTAAGTGGTTTAAATTTGAGAAACATTTTATTATTATTTTTTTTATAGTAGGGACCCCTCTATGATTACATGAACCATCTAATTATATGTAATGAGTGATGAGATTGGATCAGTATTCTTTCGGCTGTATCCAATGAGATAGCATTGACGATTGAGCTTTTTTCAGCCAGTCACAATGGCAAGGTTTGGTGTGGAAAGAAGTTGAACTAAGGAGCATAAACGCTTGCATTGTATCGGACAGCGATTAATTAGGTACTTTGTATCGGACAGTGGCTTAATTAAGGACTTTTCAAATTTAAAAATATGTTTCAACAGCTGATCATAAGTTAGAGTAATGATGATCTCAACAATGACTGACACCGCACTTTGACACGCATTCTTGTTAGAACAGTTTTAGTGTGAGAATATACCTCTGATTCAATACATCATTTGTGTACTCAAATGAATCTGGTTTTCACGGCTTTCATTTAATCGCTGAAAAGTGTGTAAAATATACCAATATCACATAAGGAAAAAACTTTCAGCAATAAAAGCCCATGAGGTATGTTTCTTATAACAAATGGCCTCGTGTGGCCAAGTGGTCTAATGCGCTCTCCGTTACGGATCACTGCCATCTCACCTCTGTCTGCGTGGGTTCGAGTCTAAGATTCAGCGAATGTGGATATGTGAGAAAGCTTGCCAGTAGCTTCTCGTGGGTCGGTGATTCTTTCCGCGGATTCCCGGTTTCTTCCTCCACTGGCCACCATGTTAAGCCTATTGTGTGCTGAAAAATGGCGTTGAGCCTCAGAACAACAACAAAAAGAGTTAACTCTAACATTTGGTGGAACCGTGCAAAAGCACCACTCATATATTACTTGGTACGCTTGAACAAAAAATCTATTCACTTTTAGGGGTCGAAGTTATTCGATTCTCATCGGAATGAGACGAGGATGTTTAACTGGAGAAGCAGGAAAAATAGACACATACACGCATTTGTTTGTGAATTCAATTGTAAAACATCAAATAAAAATAACCTTTACTTCTAAAATAAATCAACACCCAAATCATACAGTATGACAAGGTTTCATAGACAGAAAAGATGGCGCAGATTTAAACAAAAATGATTTTTTTTTAAATATTGAATCGGAAGCACTAAGAATTCTTGGTTCAATGATCCAGATAGATTACAACAACCGAGTACTTTAAATGATGATGTAAATACATATTGTGTTATTAATTGCTAACATGGCCACGAATAGAACTTAAATTATTCATCAACCACAATCGATTTAACAATAATAATAGCTCCGTTGCTACTACGCTCCAATGACGGCATATTTGATGAGATAGCTAGGACATCTGATTGGTATATCGCACGAGTTCCCAGAAGGTAACTGATATATCGGTCAATTGTGACGATTCATTTGATCTAATTTTGCTAGGCAACGACTTAAACAACCAAACCTTCTTTCAATTTATTTGGATAAGCAAAATTTGTCCTGGCACGTAAGCTAACTCCATAAGAATTACACTTACTATAACGTTTTTTGAGGCTATAAAAACCTTGATGAGTACGTAATCGAAAATGTCTTTATCTTGTTCCCATTCTACCTGATTAACGTTGATTCTCTGCAAGATACTTAGAAGTGATTAGTAACATTTTAGCGATGTTAGAAGAATATATCCTTATAAGATTGGTGTTGACAATAACATTTGACAACGTTTTAACCATAAATTAAATACGTGCATTGATAATTAGTAAATACTACTAGATTTTAATAAAACGAACATTAAATAACCATTCAAATTCGCCAGCCTTAATTCCATTGCTTCCTATTAGTGATGACGAATCGTCCAATTTTTTTTTGGTTTGAAGGAAATAACGTTCTTATGACGTAATAACAACCACGGGTTTGAGGGCAGTTTAAAGTGTCCACTGATCACATAGACCATTTTAGTCTGTATCATGAAGATTGAATTCATTGGGTACCTATGCGATGGAATGGAATTTTCCATCGGAAATGGTTAGTTTTATTTTAAAAAATTATATTGCGTCGTAATTCAAGTGGTTGTATATAAACACACACAAAGATATATATATATATATATATATATATATATATATATATATATATATATATATATATATATATATATATATATATATATATATATAAAGAGAGAGAAGGGATTAGTAAAGCAACATTTCATTCCTTCGTTCCTGTTTCATATCAATCTGTGTGAACCATGAGCAGAGTTTGCTGTAGTTTTAGAGAGGAGGAATAATTTTACTGAAGTGCTCATAGACTTTGGATTGACACATTACCTTGGAATTTTGTGAATTCATTCAAAGGCAGTCTGTACTGCATAATATGAATAAAATAAGACATTCAACACATTTATTAGAATGGAAATTTATGTTACGAAGAAACTATCAATCATTCATTTTATCCACAAAATAGAACATGACGTGAGTTTAATGATGTTTCCCATTCATTGTAGTTAATGTTATAGCTGGTTTAAAACGGCATCACTAATTGTGCCTGGTAATGCAAGAGCCCTTAATAATGAAGATCGTTCTTTTACATGGGCTTCAGTTATTTCATACCTTTCATTTGTAGGTTAACTTGTAGACCATTGAACGTATTCACTTTCGAAACTACTAGGATCTCGTAAGTTAAATTCTAATAAATTATATCTTAATCTAAAGTACCTTCAAATGCGAACTCAAGGTGAAGTTATTGACTGGTTATGTGGCATTGTTTTAAATGGTCAAGTTTGTAAATAAAGCAATGTATCATAATGGGTTACAGGTTTCATTTTCGAATCTGTATTTATCCCTCATTTCTCAGTGTGCACTTTCACCAAAATACACAATGACAACCCTACTATGGCGTCGGTTTTCTTAAGAATAAACAATTACGTTAAATCAATTTCTAAGAATTCATTGATATAACCATTTTATCACCACCACAATGAGAGAGGATAAACGCCCTAAAATAGACAGGGTTTACATTCATGGATACTGAATCGGAAGTAATAATTTTGTCCCAAAACAGGAGTTTGCTCCGACCCTAGAAGATTGATCGACTTTGAACAATCATACAACAATGAGGACTTCTTATTCAACATAAAACCTAAGCAAATGACGGAAATAAATTTCTAATGTTGTAAATCACCAGAAATTATTGAAAGAATGAAGTCTGTGTTGATAATGATGGACGATTTGTGACTCAGAAATCACATGTTCATCAAAGCGTGCAAATTCACTGAATACAAACCTATCCGAAAAACACCCGCGTACAGATTAGACTCTTACCGAAATTTGTTTACATCCACGAAATTAAAAAAGGCCACACGACGTTGTTATTCCTTGTGGATTTACAAGCCGTCAAGGAGAAGATTTGATCCAGAAATAGGTAGTACATATCACTAAAAGAACCCTTCAACCGATCGATTCACAAAATGCGTGAGAAATGCGCATTAGTGTCTGAAAAAAAAAAAAAAAATATATATATATATATATATATATATATATATATATATATATATATATATATATATATATATATATATATATATATATATATATATATATATATATATATATATATATATATATATATATATATATCAGTATCAATACTGATATATATATATATATATATATATATATATATATATATATATATATATATATATATATATATATATATATATATATATATATAAGTATCAATGGATATTTTGGGGGCAGATGGGTCGATTTATGTGACTATCGAAGAGACAACGTGGAGGCAGATTAAACATTATGACCCCCACGCCTTCACTATTACAGGATAAATATTTCTAGAGTTAACGGATTAAAAATTGGAATGAATTATTAAAGCCTGTGTAAGATGAAATTTCTTTACACATTTTTCAGACTGTGTGCTTTATTACATTATTAGATACAGTACTGGATACATTTCGTGATGCCATTTGAAACCGTCATTAACATAGTCTGTAGCCATGATTTTATTTCCATTTCGTATCATTCCACCAGTTTTTTTTCTCAATTTCTTATCATTCCACCAGTTTTTTCTCTCAATTTCGTATCATTCCACCAGTTTTTTCTCTGAAGTTTGAGACTTCTCAACCTAAATAATAAAAACTTTTACATTTCAATCTCTCTTCTGAATGCTCAGATTTGTTTTTTATGTTATATGTGAATGTTAAATAGTCATTTAATATACCCATATATCCCATAATACTATTATTATTTATTGTTTTTAGGCGTGAATCACTTAGATGTTAAATACATTTATTTATTTTATTATGTATGTATTATTGTCATTTTATTTATTTATTCGTTTATTTATGCAAATATCAATCAATTAATTAATTAATTAATTAATTAATTAATTAATTAATTAATTAATTAATTAATTTCAGGCCTGTGTAAACTTTGAAGATGTCCTGGCCGAACCAGAAGGAATCCACAGTATTGATTGCGTATGGAAGTTATCCTTCTGTTGTTTCAACTTTTGGAAGAACTTTTGCTATAAAATCAGTACTTTATGTTGCGGAATTTGCATTGCTGCTGAATGGGGGTGTGAATTCGCTTGTATCGCCTTCAATCACATTTGGTACATAACACCGTGCCTGCGGGTCTGTGAGGTCAACTGCGGGGTCATGAAAAAGCTGTACGGATTTATCATTGGGTGCTGTCTGGATCCTTGTTGCGAATCCTGCGGAAAGATATTTCACGCATTCCACAAATAATGAGGACGGTGGAAGACTACGATGTGATTCATAAACTAAACCCTTTCTTTGAATACTTGACAAAGTTAATATTTTTATCAAAAGGAAAATTAACTATTCAGTTCACTCTTGAGAGACCTGTAACGTGATACCATCCATGCACTGTTATGGTGGATGGGTGGAATACGTGAAAGAGGAATAGATGAATCTTATTCCATGTACTTCACCTTCAATATGCAAGGCAAATAAACATACTTGCATTATAATAAATTTTTAATACAGATATAAAGAAAGTTGTCTATTTTTTCTTTAGATATTACGGAAAGATATTCAATAAAAACTTCTGCATAGATGATATTCTTTATTATTGCAATTCTAAATTTTTCATTTCTCAGAAGTCCATCAGATCATAACTCTTACTTGATTACACAATACATTTCTTTAACACCTTTCTATTGTCACGTCTACACCAAAAATACATAAATTTTCCTTCTTCTCTACATACTGAACGAGATTCAGTTACACCGATCTAACGGAAAACCAAAACCTCGATTTTAATTCTCAAAGGAATGCTTTCAGACTAAAATACGATTGTCGTTACAATAACAATCAAATACATTATATTCATATTAAATAATTTGAGTAAAACCTCATGAAAATATTTAGTGATAGCATTAAAACCAATAACTTTAGAGAGGTGCAGTATCATTTTGTTCTATCGGAACGGAAATTACTGCGACACGGTGATTGACATAATGAAATAAATATTTTACTGCTCGTTTCGAGAGTGCTTATTTACCTAATAAGTAAACAAAATACTAACCTTCTAAATATTATAAGTTGTTCATATCTCTGTATTAAAATGCATTTAACTTATAGTTTTAATCGAATGACTGCGGGAAACTATCCATGAACAGACGCTATGTAACTATTACGTTAAGCATGGGGAATTACTCTGATAATCGTGGTAATACCGAGAAAAAAAAGGAGGAAAGGGCGCGAATGGCCGAGTTGTCTAAAGCGCTCTCCGTTACGGATCACTGCCATCTCATCTCTGTCTGTGTGGGTTCGAGTCTAACATTCGGCGAATGTGGATATGTGAGAAAGCTTGCCAGTAGCTTCTTGTGGTCGGTGGTTCTTTCCACGGATTTCCCGGTTTCTTCCTCCACCGTTAATACTGGCCGTCATGTATAGCCTATCGTGTGCTGAAAAATGGCGTTAAGCCCCAAAACAACAACAACAACAACAACAATAACAACAATACCGAAAAAATAATTTTACGATTCTATATACTTGTCATAATGTTGGGAACTTTATGTATGGTGTTACACAAAGAGTAAAGCAACTTGAAAAATGATTCTACTTCCATGGCACTCATTCTGCCACATGTGCTTTCCGAATGAAACTTATCAGAGAGAATTTTAAAAAGTACATATGTAACCAATTGTGACGAGAAGAGTGGCGCCGAGATTGTCGATGAGAATGGACCACCAATAAAATCATGAAGTACATGTAGGTATCAGACTGATTAGGCAACTCCCAGTGTTCCAGAGAAAAGTAATTTTAAAAGTCAACACCTGTCAATTGCGAAAGCCACCAGGAAACAACGACCGTCCATACTTCACAATTTAACTCGTTTTTTTTTTCTACCATTGATTCGATCTCTTGGTTCTCGACAAATACAGTAATCAAGTGTTTAACTCATGCATAACATCATTGCCATTATCTGACGACAAACTGGTTAGACGATTTGTTACAGTGATATTCATATTAAGAAGATATAGATTATGTTTGAGAACATGGTGTATATACTGTCATTATTTGGAAACAGTGATATTCATGAGTGTATATTTGACATAGTGTACTCGTTAGCAATTCCGACATTTCACCGAAATGAGCTGGTGATAACAGAAGAAGTAACTTATGGTCATGTAGCGTACATAGGATAAGTATACGATAGGTGCCGCTATGCAGAAAAAATGACGAAAAATTCTGAATACCACAATACAATAAAACACACTAAATATCATAGAAACTTATCTTAATTGAAGTTGACAATCCATTTTGGCGACCATTTGTCATTCAAGAAATTAGAGGATCCAGTTCACCTTTCCTCAGTGGTGTCATAAGGGAAAATGCTCCCGGGGCTACGATGATAGCCCAAAGGGGTGTTGGCTCCTAAAGATCTCTGACAACTGTCCCTTCTAACCCTTTAGTACGCTACCGTGTTTCCTAGACAAAGCAATTAAAGGTTGTATTAGTCCAGTAATTTAGATAAATTACACACTATTTTTCTGTATAAAATAACCCTGCTTTATCCAAATTTTTCCCTAAATAATTTAAATAGCCCCAGTTAATCCCTACTTTGTTCGCAAAGGGCTGATGGAACTACTGCAGACCTGTCACGGGTCCAACATTAATTAACATCTGTCACTCGCAGGGCATTCGTGCAGTGTGTTCAATTTTCCAGCCATGGGCGTCCGCAGCACAGGTCAATAGGTCAAGCGACCAGACACCCCTATGTATGTATGTATGTATGTATGTATGTATGTATGTATGTATGTATGTATGTATGTATGTATGTATGTATGTATGTATGTATGTATGTATGTATGTATGTATGTATGCATGTATGTATGTATGTATGTATGTATGTATGTATGTATGTATGTATGTATGTATGTATGTATGTATGTATGTATGTATGTATGTTGAGAAGTATAATCATGAAAATGAAATGAAATATCACAAGATTCTGTTCAAAACGCTTAAGAAATATTAGCTTTAGTTTCAGACTGCTTACTTTACTAACTCTCCCGTCCTTGACTGACTGATTCCCTCTCCCTTCTCCTTGCAAATACACACACACACACACACACACACACACACCTGCAAAAAATCATGCTGCCGCCCTGGGTTCAAGTCTCCTTGACTCCTGTGCAATATGAAATTCATTTCTATATAAGAATGCGTATTAAGCAAATCATTTAAATTTTCTAGGTGCGTGAGTGTATAGTATTGGAAGCATGACCATGCATCTGTTACTGAAGGCAATAGTTTACATTATTTAGTGTTCTTTTTAATGTTCATTGATTTTTTGTCAACAGTAAATATTTCCAGCTACTAAATATTTGATTTTTCTTTGTATATATTGGTGTACGTATTATATATATGGTGTGTAGTTTTGCCATTTAAAGAACGGTCGTACAGTTGGCACATTGCAACATTGGTGTCACGTTTACTAAGTACCCACCTGAAGTCGTGTATAATATTACCGCTGCCTTGTGTTTGATCTCTAAAGATTCCCGCGGTGTTAGCGTTCAACTCGTACGCAAGGTTAATAGGACCAGACAGAGACAAGAAACTTGAGTCAGCAAAGGGACCGGTGTTATCACTTAACAAAGGCTTGCCGTTATCACATCTATATGTTAAAGGTTAGTTCAATGACGATAAGGAAGGTCCAGGTGGTGAACGGGCGTGTTCTTATCCATTCCCACGTTGACAGACACTGAGAAGGACAATTTCAGCTATGTTTGATTGGGTCGGTCCATAGCGACATACAATCAAAATTGAGATAGAGGTCATGATTACAATTAAGATCCGAATGATACCTTCCGAAATCGTAAGAGTAATTTATTATCCGTCTAGAAGGATTTCAGATCAATATGGTTTACTCCAGGTAAAATGTCACTACTAATATGGCGGCAAAACTTTAAGGTAGATTCTAAGGAAAAACAAAACTTTGAAAAAGTTAGTAAGTTACTCGTTCGATTTCTGCAGAATCTTACGGCATTATAGTAATTTTTTATAGTATGTACACTTAATTATTAGGATCGTGTAGTATGTAGAATTACCTTTGATGTGTTTCATTTACATGCGTCTTTGAGAAATGGGCCTGCACCTTACGTAGATAATTATTAGATGCGATGCGGAATTATATATATATATATATATATATATATATATATATATATATATATATATATATATATATTATTAGCTTGTGGTCAGAATTAATTTTGTAATTCGTTATTATGTTACTTCGTAGTAAACCAGTGCATTTATTAATGTGTTATGTTAGAATTTACTGCAATTGTGAATTTGAAAACATGGTTAAAGAATGTAGGATTAGTTACTATGGACGTATGCATACATCAGATCATGAATATTTGTATATTTGTGTAATTTATATGAGTTGTATGGTAGTGAAATGTGTCTGATTGTGACATTGTTTAGTATAACGTGATTAGGAATATTTGCTGATATGACGAATTTTATTGATGTATGTATAAGAAGTAGATGCCCTTCAGTGTTATGACGTTTATTTTATCATACAAAAACACATGGGTATATCGATGTGAACGAATGCGTGACCGAAGAAATTTAGTAGCCGTTATCTGATGATATGCTGTGTGTTGTGTGAGATGAGAGGACTAAGGAAAAAGATTGTACCGTCGTTGTGTATTCGCATGAAGTTTTTAGGGGACAGAACTTTCGGTTCCATTGGGTCCCAAGTCTTCAAGATTTGGACAAAGAATTGATGCTATAGCTGAGACAGACGAAGAAGTGCAGTCTTGGTAAAAAAAAGTGAAGGAGGAGAAGAATGAATTTAGAGCAAGGTCGGAGAGGAATGAGAGAAGGAAGCTGGAGAAATAAGACAGAGAGAAAGGATACAACAGATGAGTAGAATTACAAGGACAGGTGGAAATCTCTCTCTCTCTCTCTCTCTCTCTCTCTCTCTCTCTCTCTCTCTCTCTCTCTCTCTCTCTCTCTCTCTCTCTCTCTCTCTCTCTCTCTCTGCTAATCAAGTGATGTAATAGGCTCAAGGAGTGTAATTGCAACTTTGAGTCAATAATTGAATTGTTATTAAATTGTTATTCATCGAATCTCAATTTTTTTTTGTATATTTTAAGTCAGATATTTTACAACACCGACTACGGTTAACTGGGAATTTTATGAATAAATTCCATCTTGTTCTGAAGTTGCTTAGGTGGCGCTATTCAGTTTCTTGTTTTACATAGGAATAGAGTTTTAAAGAACAAGAATTTCTCTGGTTTTCCTCTTCTGCTGTTCATACTGGCTTTTGAAAAAGACCTTAAATGTCATGGGTATTGTTAGAAGAACTTTAAATTTCCTTAATGTTGGAGTATAATTGATGGGTACAATATTGATTATAGTGTACACAGCTTGATTTTTTTTTTACTTCGGATATGCTACTCCCAAAAAATTGTTAGCTTCACTTGATCATTTTCACTTCATGAATTTCAGAGGTAAATTGTATTTTTTTTTTGGTTAAATTTTATATCTTTGGTAATTCCTTCATGGCACTTTCAAAAGCTGGTATTATACAATCTGTCTTTTACCTTATGTTAATATATGTTAAAACTTACCTTATGTTAATATATGTTAAAACAATTATAGGTTACTGCATTTGTATGGGAAAATATGAACGAGTTTTTCGGATGGATATACAGTACGACATTGGGAGTGCAGCATATCCATCCCACAAAACGAGTTCATATTTTCTCATACAAATGCAGTAACCCTTTTTATTATATGCTCATATTTTTATTCTTTCCAAGGCTTAAATATATATATACAAAAATACACTACAAGAAACAAAATAATGTATGCCGTATTCCGAACTAAATACATAAGCGTTGATGCATCATTACACAACATTATTTATGAGCTCGTAAATCCGCCCAGATAAATTTGAAGTTGGTTGCAACTAGACTAAGTTTCGAAAGAAAATGGCGTTTGGTCTACTTAAAATTGAAATTTGTAGTAATTTTATTAATGAATACGCAACTTTTCCATTTGATCTGGAATGATTACGTTTTTTTTTATTTGTGTCGATTCATCTCAATCTTGAGATTATGCTCTGTATTTATCTACATGAAGTAACTTGCATCGGATTCCAGCAACGTCTACCAATCGTATTGAAGTATGTTGACATCGGCTTGCGTGTTTCCGTTCTGTCATTGAATGATTCAGATCATAATGTGGAAAAATTATGAAGCCAGTAAATTGCAATTATCAAAAAGATGCTGTAGAATTTAAAGTTTATTTCATTTTGAGTGTAGTAAGGAGGATGTAATTGCACATGTTATATAAAACTCGAAATTAGAGCACAATTTCGAAAAATGTAATCAAACTTGAGAACCCATGACACGGCTCATGTAATTCGGATTTGCAGAACTACGAAAGTATATTTTTGAGGAACTTCAGGATGTAAAAGTGGAAGTATATTTTTGCCATTTTTATTACCAGCTAAAGAAGACAGTTTATGAGTTATAACTTGCGTTTTTTGTGAGGACACTATATGGCGTCTATTGCTAGCCTAAGTCTGAAACTTTGTATCAGTGTGTATGTGTCAGTCTGTGAAACATTTGCTGGTATGCGGCAGTCCATGAAAGATCCGCTTTAGTTCATTCATAAAAATATACTTTAGAAAATAGTTCCTTTATTCACGTTCGATAAGTATGAATTGAGTGCGAGGAGTGCAATATGAAGGTGTGCAATATTTGCAAATACTGAACAGTTCTAACAATGTAAAGTTAACGGAGAAAAAATGACCATATAATAATATATTGTATATTATTTCGGCATGATTGTTGAGAACATGGGAGTAGTCATTTGGTTTGGTGTGGCTTAACTTAAAAGTAACGTATGCCAACATTATCCCCAATGTGCATGTTGCAAATGTAAAAACTCTCTCTCTCTCTCTCTCTCTCTCTCTCTCTCTCTCTCTCTCTCTCTCTCTCTCTCTCTCTCTCTCTCTCTCTCTCTCTCTCTCTCTCTCTCTCTCTCTCTCTCTCTCTCTCTCTCTCTCACACACACAGTTCATAATATCTGTAAAGCGCCCCTATTGCGTGACATTGTGAATGAAGTCATGTGATTACAGTGATTACAAACTTTGTTAACATTAGGTTTTGCTGAAGGCACCAGTGATTAATAAAGATATTTTAAAGTATAAGAATATGGTTAATTAACAAATTTTGTACATATAGGCTTAATGAATCATCTTACTTCGACTATTTATATCATCTTTCCCAGCATTAAAAAGTAATAGTACTGTCTATTCTGTTGCCGTTTTGAGAAATTCCTCTTTAATGTAATTTCTGGACGTTTTTGGTGAGCTATAAAGTAACCTGAGAGTGACAAGTTTGATACCCGTCAAGGCCAACTCACGAGGGTTGCCTTAATGTGAAATACTTTGGAAAGGGACCTAAATCCCTGTATCCTCCACATGATACATCACATTCATGTGCCTAAATTTGCTTTCAATAACAACGACAACAACAACAACCACAACAAAATTCTTTCCACTTTTAAAAGAATAATTTCGTGTTGTGAAAAATTAGTATCAGGGGTTTGTGCTTTTTTGCTTTGTGGTTTTTTTTGTTTGTTTATTAGTTTAAAAAAAATACTATTCCTGTACGCACTGCCATTAAAAAGCGAAACTGTGTATATGTACACAAGAATGATCATTTTTTAATTGATCTGTGATTATGACGATGACTTTTTAGATGGATCCTTGATCATGACGATGACTTTTTAGATGGATCCTTCATTGCAAGGTTTGTCAAGTATACTGGTTACATGTGGCTGAGACAATTCATCCTACATATTTTATGGACATTGCATATGGTCTAGATAATTAATTTACATTTATTTAGCCTAAAAAAATAATTATTTAGACTGAAAATTGATGTGTACAGGTTTGTGATAATAATGTTATCCGAATGTGAGGGATATCTGCCAGTGATGATTTTGCATTTTAACAAAGTAAACGCTTGAACAGATCATTATGGCATTATAAATAAGTTATGATTAAGATTTTGAGTTATAAGTGATACGCATTATTTAACTGAGTTTTTGTGTAGAGAAGTTTAAATACAGATATTAAAGGAAAAGAAATCACACGTCATTTTTGTTTCATATTTACAATATAACCAATAATCAATCAACGATCGAGCAATAAACTAAACTTCTAAGTACAAATACAATCATACCGCTTTTAAAAATATTTATGAATCACCTGTCCTAAATAACAAATATTTCAAAATCAATTAACACAAAGTATCTAAGAAATAAGCATGCATTGTGCTGTCAACTATTGTAAATGGTTTAATTCTTCACCTTCCATTTATGGATGTTTAAGACAGGTTTTACTGTATTTAAATGAACTGTATTTCAGTCTTTAAAACGTCCATTGATTTTTTGCTTATAACTATTTCTTAGATTTTAAATATTAGGGCAGAGGCAAATATTTGTATGCATTAATTATTTTTAGTTTTCTTCCCAGCTAAGACACTGCATTGACAATCAGAAAAGAGACTTGATTCTCTGTTTTCTTTTAAGAATCTGTCTGTCTGTCTGTCCGTCCGTCCGTCCGTCCGTCCATCCATCCATCCATCCATCCATCCATTTATCCATCCATCCATCCATCCATCCATCCATCCATCCATCCATCCATCCATCCATCCATCCATCCATCCATCCATCCATCCATCCATCTATCTATCTATCTATCTATCTATCTATCTATCTATCTATCTATCTATCTATCTATCTATCTATCTATCTATCTATCTATCGATCGATCGATCTATCTATCTATCTCTATATCCGACTAATAAACCTTAAAATCACCTTTTCATCCATCAGATTTCCATAACTGCACAAAAAGCTTGCAAAACGTGGTTTTAAACCGAAAAATACATTAGGCTAAAAGAAAACCTTTAAGGTGTCTTATCCCCACTAACAATTCTTCAAATTTCTTGGAGATTGGTCTGAGAGAAATATAAATTACTAAGATCGACTCAATTGCAGCCAAAAAGATTGTATAAAACACGAACGAGAATTCACCGGTTGCTTTTGTAATCAAACGCACTTCTGTAAAAACTGAAGGTCATCATTTTTGTCGTCGTCGTCATTGTCGTTGTTATATTTGTCTTCTTCTTCTTCTTCGTCTTCTTCTTCTTCTTCTTCTTCTTCTTCTTCTTCTTCTTCTTCTTCTTCTTCTTCTTCTTCTTCTTCTTCTTCTTCTTCTTCTTCTTCGACGTGATTCTTCTTCTTCGACGTGATAGGTAAGAGTGCTGTCAGGGATTAGAATTAAAGTGAACGGGTATATTTCACGATATTCTTGTCTAAACATTGTGGTATTTGTATATTAGACCAGTAACTCATCCAATTTCATGATGAGACTGATTTTATATTCTTAGTATTAGTTGCCAATACGACATGATCCACGTACTGGAATCCTTGGCACGTCTACACAATTCACACTAGTTTAATATTTCACATTCAGATCTTGTTAATTTTGAGTGCATTTTCGCTGGCATTGTTTATTCAAGCACAATTAAATCTAAAAACAAATATGTTTCTTGCTTTTGTATTTACTAAAATTTCATCTTTCTCGTGACAACACAGAGAATGGGGTAAATATATTTGTTGCACGCTCCAATCGCTATGTTGTTAGTACGATTCTGTCTGTGGAAGAGTTTAAATAGATTTGGTCCAAAATTTGACAATATATTTTATACAATGGCAGATTCAAAAAAGACAAATGGACTCGATCTTTTGAACAGAGATCCGAACAACATTAATACTCACCTTGAGGTAAGTAATCCAAATGTTTAATGGATGTAGTTCACAACATCAAACTTAACTATATCCCACATTAATGAAATAAAATGAACTGAATTTTAAACTAATAATACATCGTCTCTCATAATTTTAGCATCAATTGACCATTATTGGGAACATTTTTGCTAACTTAAACTTCCCTCACAAAATAAGAAATCCTTGCTAAATTTTGATTGTCTATGATCGGTTCAGAGATCAACGAAGATTAACATTTTTCATCTTTCAACAGTTCGCAAAATTAGTGAAATAAAATAATGGAAAAGTTTTCCCATATACGCAACAAAACTAGTCACCGTCTGTACTTGCTAATAGGTCGAGTCCAACTACTAACATAAAAAATCATGATCTGACATGGCATAACGTCCCGACAAATCAAGGTACATCTTATTTGCATTATGCAATGGCAGATCTGACTCTGTCCAGTTTGTAGTTTGACTGGACGTATAAGCGAGATCACATTCTTCCTATATGACCCAATTTTTTTTCGAAAACGTTTTTCGTTGCGGGTTTTTGATTTTTGTGTGTGTGCTTTTGTTATTTTTAAAGTGATTACGAATTTTACAAACAGCGTTGATGCTAGTGAAGGTCATATATAAAGTGCATGATGTTCACCATACTCAATTGTAATTCGAGTGTATTCAGTTATAAAGAAAAGAGGAGAAACAAACAATAAATTAAAAATCGAACAAATAAAGAATGGGAGGCAAAAATTATAGATTTATGGGGAAAAAACACGTAGGCGTGCCTTTCGTATTAATTTGCACGAAAAAGAAAAAATATAACATTAACAGCATATACTTTTGTGTCGTCTATTATTTCCTACCGACATTTCATTGCACACCCATAACAGGCCAATCATTTCAAAATTTAAGTCATGCAGAGTTGTTCAATTTTGTTTTCAGTGCAATTTCGAAGACGTTTTGGCTGAGCCTGATGGCACCCACAGTATTGACTGTGTCTGGAAGCTGTCCTTCACTTGTTTCAACCTTTGGAAGAATCTCTGCTACAAGATTCAGACTCTCCTCTGTGGAATATGCATTGCCGCCGAATGGGGCTGTGAGTTCGCCTACATCTCCTTTGTCCACATCTGGTGCTTCGCGCCAATGTTCAGGTTGCTGGATCTAAACTGCGGCTGCATGAAGCGTATGTACGGCATGTGTATCAAGTGCTGTCTGGAGCCGTGTTGCGAGGCTACAGGTCTTATTTTCCATATGTTTAAGAAATGAGAATCTGTTTATTTTTCACACTATAATTGTTTAAATGTGAATCTCTCCTTTTCTCTGATTATGAAAATGATGTTTCTCTTGGATTATTTGAAATATAAGCTACAGTATGTGATTAAAATCTTACTTTTCGTGTATTAAAAATAATTGGATAATTCACATCCTATGTATGCATTTACACATTATTTTGTTTTCAGTATAATGTTAAAAGTTTACGGTTGTGATAGTACACTGCAAGTGAAGGTTAATTTATAAAATGTCTTTCAGTATGATACACTTGTCACAATGGAAAAAATATACTTACCTTCCCAGCTTAAAATAAACTTCTTTTCGGCAAATCCACGCATATATCCAGTTTTGCTCAAAGAAAATCATACTCGTAAATGAATTGATTTTTGGTCAAAGACTTAAGTAAAGTCATGCATTTCTTAGAATTGGATTGTAAACTCTACAGGATCGGTTCAAAGGTATTTCCGATTGTGCTGATACACTAAGTCTTGATACATTATTGCATACTTTTTGTCGTCTGTCGTACGTATACATTATTACATACTTTTTGTCGTCTGTCGTACGTATACATTATTGCATACTATTTTGTCGTCTGTCGTACGTATACATTATTACATACTTTTTGTCGTCTGTCTTACGCAAGGTTATATGATATGTCAACACTATGGCCGGATGCCCTGAAATGCTAAAATATTGAAGCATTTATTTTTCACACATTAATGTCTTCATTGTCGAACGCTTTGCTCAAACAACTTTTAGTTTTTATTTACTTTTGCAATAGATCAAAAAAAAGAAACAAAATCGCGAAAATATGTGCTTGAAATCACAAAAAGTCATTGACTGGAAAACTGAATGCAGACATATTTTGTGATTTAGCAAAACACCGTCAACAAATTTTAAATAATTCATGCTCAATTTGTGGTAATATTACATGGGATATGTATTCCTGACAAATATTATCTTTCTTGTGTGCAATTAACTGCTATTTTTGCTTCTTGATTTTTCACTTTTTGTATTGTACTCTTACTAATCTAGTCAATCAGCTTACCTCCAACATTTGACGACTCTTCATTTATGCTGGTCATCTGTCTCTTTAACGTTAATTCATTCTGAAATAAAATGTTAGTTATATATTTAGAACTAGATTTGTTTGTTTGACAATCGGTATGGATTTTTTTCTTGCATTTAAAACTTCTTGATTATGAACTGATAGGAATAGTTATTTTGATTTCCTATTATATACTGGATGATAGACTTTATCATTGTTGTACTTCATTTATAACGGGGTGGCGAAAGTTTATTTTAAAATATAGAATTAAAGGAAAAAATAATTAGGTCACGACAGAATGATATGATCATTTTATCAAGCTCGAACGGAACTTGAAAGCTGACGCCTTTCGGAAAGCGCATTATGTCCAATCAGTATCACACACTAATCGTTTGTAAAATGTTTATCACTGTTACCAAGGTATAACCGTGACCATAATCCTGTCGAGAACTTATGCCTTGATAGCTCAACCAGTGGTCATTTTTACCTTTAAGTTAGCCTACATATACAGGTGCTTTTGCGCTTAGGTGGCGCTCTACAGTTTCATATTTAGCATAGTGGTAGAATTTTAAAGAAAAATAATTTCCCCGGGTTTCCTCACTAGTTATACTGGCTATTGAAAAAGGCTATGTAAATCTTAGGTATTGTTCAAAGAACCTTTAATTCCCTATATTTTGGTGTATGATTGATGGGTGTAATATGGGTTATAGAATAAACAGCTTGGCCTTTCTCCAGATGTGCATCTTTCAAAAAAGTGCTAGCTCTACTTGCTCATTTTCACTTCTTGAAGTTCAGAGATACATTGTAAAAATAGAGCCGATAACTATTTTTTACAATTTATGTATTTGACAATTCATTCATTGCACTTTTAGAAGCTGGTATTGTCTAGTTTGGCAAAATTCATTTTCCATATTTTAATAGCTGCCAAGAATAGTGTACTTTAGACAAATTCAGGTTGATTTTTGGAGCAGAAGGGAGCAGTCATTTTAGTTAGGAGTGTCCTAGGATCATTTAAAATTTCCAAAAGTAAAATATCCAAAGAAATTTCAGCCACATTACATGAAAGTAGCATATAGGCAGGCAAACATTCTGTCCACTGTGCATGTTTAAAATGCAAACAACTTTACCTTACATACACCACTCTCTCAACAGGACATAATAACTGGTGAGTGCCACCATAAAGCGTATATAGGTATTATTATTGTATGATTTAATTTTGATTGTATGGCTAAAATATTTAAGTCGCAAGCATCAAAACAGTCCTTTGGAATAATTGTCCTATATTTCCCCCTCAAAACAGCATTTATTAGAGTCAGAGTCTGAAACAGGTACAACCCCCCTCCTTATGATAAAAAGTGAACTATTTAAAAACGCACATTGCATTTTGTCAACAAAGCAACCATTGTTATGCTGAAAGACAGGAACATGAAACTAACCATATTTATTCCTGAGATGTCAACAATAAATTTTATAGTTTGAAAAGGGATATAACCGTTGAGGTTCATAAAGGTCAAAGGTAAAAGGGTAAAATATTAACTTATAGTTTGATATGGAAGAAAGCAAATTTGCTTTGTCCTCATTTATTTTTTAATTTCATTGAAACTAAATGGAAAGAAACATGTTTACTATGAATTTAGTTTACCTAATGCAACAGTTTTCAATTTAAGTTGACTTTATTCCTATATTCTAAGACTTCTAATTTCCCCATAATGAAGGTCACTACTCACCCAAACATGTCTCATGGCAAATTATGTATGCTAGAGCAAAATAAGTATAATTAGCTTATTTTTATAAATAAAATCAATGTTAATGTACCATTTTACTCAGAACATCATACATAATAATATGAAAATAAGAAAAATAATTGTATAAATGTTTATATTTGTTTTTAAGGTGGCGCTCTACAGTTTCGTATTTAGCATAGTGTTAGAATTTTAAAGAAAAAGAATTTCCCCGGGTTGCCTCACTAGTTATACTGGCTATTTTAAAAAAAAGACTTTGTATATCTTAGGTATTGTTCAAAGAACCTTTAATTCTCTTTATTTTGGTGGATGATTGATAGGTGTAATATGGGTTATAGAGTACATAGCTTGGCCTTACTCCAAATGTGCACCTTTCAAAAAAGGGCTAGCTCTACTTACTCATTTTCACTTCTTAAACTTCAGAGATAAATTGTAAAATAAGAGCCGATATTTTTTTTTTTTTACATTTTATGTATTTGGTAGTTTATTCATTGCACTTTTAGAAGCTAGTATTTTGTCTAGTTTGTCAAAATTAATTTTCCATATTTTAATAGCTGCCAAGAATGGTGTACTTTAGGCAAAGTCGGGTTGATATTTGGAGCACAAGTGAGCAGTCATTTTAGTTAGCAGTGTTCTAGGATCATTTAAAATTTCCAAAAATACAATATCCAAAGAAATTTCAGCCACATTACATGAAAGTAGCATATAGGTATGCCAACATTCTCTCCACTGTAAAATGCAAACAACTTTACCTTACATACATCACTCTCTCAAAAGTACATAATAACTGGTGAGTGCCACTTTAATCTGGTGCTGATTATATCCGAGGACTGTACGAAGGTAAATGGGACATAACTCGTCCAACATTCTCACACTATACTATTCTAGTCTCCCTTGAATTATACATGTGCCGCGAGGACAAACTCGAACGCTGTTAAATATAAGCGGAAATTTTTATAATAAAGATATACAGATACAAAACACGTCTAGTCACGTACTACATTCTGAATATCATAAGACAGGTAACATTTGTTGTGATGAAGTACAATCTGTTAGTTGAGTTTATGGTTTGTATTGACTCCTTACATGTATAGACATTTGCACAAATTTAATAAAGGTTATACACAATCGATACAAAGAGGTGCGGTACCATTAACTCTTTGAACAAACGTTAAGGGGATATAGCCTTTGGAACTAATGCACTTTTCAAAATATTGATATGGGTTCCGATTTCGTTGGACGGGTCTACATAATTGCCATCTCTGCAAGAATAAAATGTCAGAAATAAATAAATAAATAATACATAAATCAATAAATATAAAAACCCTGAAAATCGATGGGTAAGACATTTGAACAAAAAAAATGCTAAAAATGATGCATGTGCTTAACTTATTCTGTGGAAGAAATCTGAAATATATTCATATTCATTGGCAAATCTATGTAAACATTTGAAGATTAAGATTTTTTTCATTCCAGCCCCACCCCCAAATGTCGCTTTGCTTAGTATATATTCGAGACGGGCAAGACAGAACAAGAGAAACGATTCCCTTTTACAATTTTTAGCACATCAGAGATCAAACATAAAATAAAATAGTGAAAATAGGAGGTTTCTATATATTCAAATAGCTGGCAAAGTCGCAATGTGTCATCCTCACTCCAAGCCCAACACATTCTCCTTAGCATGAGTTTATTGAATATTAGCTTTCAAATTTAACCGTGGTCGGCTGATTTACTGATAATTTTCTTTCTTTCTTTTGAAGCTTTTATTTTTCTTTTCGCTTTTTATTTCTTACACAAAACAATTTTGTGTATATTGGCAATCGTGTATATTTCAATACATTTTATAAGGATTCAAATCATCCTTTATGGCTACACGTTAGCAATGGATACATTTTTCCCTGGAGAAAGATTAGTGTCAAGGATTTTAATTATTTTGCTCACGATTAGACTTTCTTAAATTTTATACTGAATGTTTTGGGGGTTTTTTTACATAAAAATATAACAATAACTGCATCTACAAATCAATGTTGAAATGATAGTTTTTATCGGTACTCTAACAAGAACAAATATTAAAAAATAAAATTAAAGCATGTAGCCAAACATGCCTAAACTGGCCTTCACAGATGAAAAGTTTTGCAACATTTTTTAAGCGAGAACTGCACCTTATCTATACTGGAGAATTATTGCCACGATACTTAACCTGTTTATTTAGCATGTCCTCACATGAACCATACTTTGATTTGAGTATTGGATCTTGAAAGCAAACCTGTTTTTAATCAAAAGAGTCATTGAATGAACTTCATCACACAATATAATAATGACCCGTCGTGCTTGGAGACGAAGTGTTGATTGCCTATCAAATAGTAAATTGCAGAGTCAGTACTTGGGGAGGCATTAGAAGCTCTTTTCAAAGAGTTTATTTTTATATTTGATTTTCAAAAGAACTTGAATGAATGTTTTCAATAAGCTCATTCTTTGCATAGCTGATAGGTCACAAATTGAACATGAGTAATCTGAATGATGGGTCGACTGCAATATTTTACAAAGAGCAAGCATTTAGCACAGTCTATTCCTTACAAAGAACAAGCATTTAACACAGTCTATTCCAGTTTATCGATTGAGTCAGTTTTACAAAAAAAAAGAAAAATCTTTGGATGAACGCGAATGTTTTCGATATCATTGATTCAAGCTTTAGCTCTGATTACCTATGACTAATTAGGATTATATAGGTAAGATGGTGACGTAATACTCATAGACTATAGTGCCGGTTAAATGTTTAGGCTTTTATTATTGTGACCTATTTCACATTAAATCATATCACCCTACCTCAATTATTTTATGCATAAGTAAGTAGATGTATTTGGTGGTGGTGTGTGTGTGTCTGTGTGTGTGTGTGTGTGTGTGTGTGTGTGTGTGTGTGTGTGTAATTTGGAATTTTAACGTAGCTTTTACAATTTTTCAGTCATATCGCTACGATGTCTGCAGAGTGGCAATTTATATTGATGTCTAGTACTGGGGCATCATGCCGCAGATATTTAGCATCATGTCCCACCCAGTCACATTATCTTGATACCAGTCCGGCCAGTCCTAACTCTAACCTCTTAATGCTCAGCGCGAAGAAAGGCAGCTGCTAGTGCCATTTTTATAAGTCTTTGGTATGACTCGGCCAGTGTTCGAAACCGCTATCTCCGCATCAGAGGCTGTATTTGGTGGATTGGTATACAGATTCTGATATAAACCATTTTTATTTCAGGAACTTTATTCCTTTATCAAATGCAAGCCCCAAAATATAAGGTGTCGTGTATTCAGTAGAATGATTGATAACCTTATTTGAGCACGATCGTCATCACAGGAATAAAAATAATCCAGCAAAAACATTGAATTGTCAAATACAAGCAAAACACACACTCACACACACACACACACACACACACACACACACACACACACACACACACACAAACTGGGACAGATCCGGCGGTGGCCTAAGCGGTTAAAGCGTGCTCATAATTATTGTGGAAAATTGCCAGTGTTAGGCTAATATATATGTGCAAAACCCCGGCCCAGTTATACTAATAACTGATGAAAATGGTACATCCAGATGCTTCGCTTGGTGCTCAGCATTAAGAGGTTAGTGTTATTTACAGAGGACTAACAAGTAATAAAGTTTAATGGTGAGAGAAAAAGGGGTGTATGTATGATATGATCTCACAAATCAGACTACTTCAAACAATCCAAAAGAAGGTTTTTCTGTTTCTGATTTTCATCACAGAAACTATACCTTGCTCTTAGCATGCGTGACCTGTGACACTTCATTCCAGACATTGAAATGGGAGGGATTGATTTATTTCCCTTACTCACGATTCGGACTGTGTTTGTAAAATACGTGTTGAATGCACAGGTACTTTTTTCTATCAGCAAAAGGTGTCACGGTATGATAACACCCTCTTCAACTCTCAATTAGCACAAGGTAACTAATTCTTGAGGTTTGAAATCTGACCTTCAATAATACCGGTGCTAATTATCTCCACATTGAGTGACTCATAATATATATCACCGTAAAGAAGACATTCCAAGTATTGTAGCCATGTATGATTTAAGTACCATATTTATTGTTTATGTCTACTTGTACTCGAAGTTTCTCCTTTGCTTCGTTTCTTGCCTATTTGAACACTGTTTGGAGGACACAACCTCTGATCTACTTAGTTTTCTCCCTTTTTACTGACAGAAAGAAAAGTAAACGTGATGGAACTATTATTAATTATCATCGACTTCCATGTTCGAATCGAAGAGGGTTGAACATTATTGAACAACGTTGGTCCTTTGTAGACCAAATGACTTAGGTTGGTCGATGTTAAGCTAGCTAATCCCAGATAGAAAGCCACGTGTAGGCTACAATCTAACTGTCTTGAGAATATTACCGCGGTCATGTGTTTGACGTCTAAAGATTGCTGCGGGGCTAATGTTGAACTCAAAGTTTCCTGACCAGCCGGAGACCGGAATCTTGAATTGGCAAAAGGCGATAGATCGCATGACTTAACAAATTCTTGCAGTTATCACGTTTATGCGTTAAATGTTAGTCAAAAAATCGAAAGGAAGACCACTTGGTGAACGTGGCTTATTCTTAACCGTCGACACGTCGACAGACAACGAGGGAACATTGTCGCTACGTTTGGTTGGATATCCAATCGGAACTGAGATAGAGGGGGTAATTATAATTCAGACCCGAATGAAACTTTCAGGACTCGTAAAATTAAAATGTAGTATTCGCCTGAAAGGATTGCAGAACAATAGGGTTTAAACCGATAGAAGAAGCCACTCGTAATTTGGCGGCAAAAAGTAAAGGTAGATTCTAAAGGATGACAAACTTCGATAAGTCAGTACGTTATTACTCAACTTTGCAGAATATTACGGCATCATAATTATAATTATTTGTACTATGATTACTTAATTACTAGGGTCGCTTAGTATGTAGAATTACCTTTGTAGTGTTTTATTTACATTCGTATTTGAGAAATTGGCTTGAGCCTTACGTAGAGATTTATTAGATGCGAGGCAGATTATGTAGATTGTTAGCTTGTGGTCAGAATTAATTTATTGTTATTCGCTATTATTACTTCGTAATACACCAGTGCATATATTAATGCGTTCTGTTAGAATTTACACTAGCATGAATTGTGAATTTGGAATGGTTGAGTGTGTGTAATTTAAATTTTTAACGTAGCTTTAACAATGTTTCAGTCATATCGCTACGATGTCTGCAGTTTGGCAGTTTATTGTGATGTCTAGCACTAGGTCATTGTTAGGGTGCACATTTCTGTTGGTCTATAAAGAGCACATTAATTTCGGCAGGTGAAAGATTAATTAGATTTATGGGGACAGATGCGTATTAAATCGCTATACGGAGGATTTTTAATGGAGTAATTCTCATTTAAGCCTTCGCTTATTTAACAATCAGACAGACTGGAAGGAAAATGGTTAACGGCAATTTTGTATAGTACATGTCATGAGTTGAAATTGTCCAGGATATGTTATTTAGTAACTGGAGGTCAGGCGGACCACCATTTTTGGCGCTTAGTTACAAATGTTGGTAGATATATTTAATCCTGATTGGTTACGGTAAATAAGGGTCATTGTTCCCACGCGAAATTTCTTGGTTTTGATTTGCCTTATCGCAAAATTAAATCAGTATACGTTTTTCTGCAGGAGAAAAAAAAATAAAGGAGACTCCGAGTTTGAATTTAGAAGAAATTCTCTCGTAAAAAAAACCCCAATTATTCTATAGATCGGATATCTGGAAAGTCGACAGACACAATTCTGGGGTAGAAGCAAGTAAAGCTTGAAGCACAAGGTAATTGCATCAATCTCAGGTAAACAGTTAATACCAATACAATGATTTGTTTGAATTTATTTGCTTATATTTATATGAATTTATTTGTTTAAACTCGGAGATCAATTTTCTAGATACGAATATAACTGAGCTGAGTTCATTTATCTGAATTCATTAAATGTTCTTCTTTATGTAAGTTTGACGATTTGTTTGGATTCGTTTTTTTAATGTTATTTCATGCATTACTTTACTTGATATGAATTACGAGAATGCGTGTAAATTCACCGACCTTAGATGATTTCACGTATGATAAAGACTTTAGTGCGTATTGATTAAAATGAAGTGAGATTTCATCTTTGCTAAAGACTATAATGTGTGTATTCGCTGAACTAAGGTAGTTAAGCCATGAAATGAATAATTTCATTTATTTGTGGAATTGAGTCGAGAACGAAACTGTTATGTCTCGTGTGATGGTAATGTGAATCAGTGATGAAACAGCCATTATGAAGTGCATTAATCTTATGGAACTATGTTTATTTATGGTCTGCCATGTTCGGATTGACCAGATAGCCTTTAGCATATGTTTTAATTCCGATATAACGATATTTGACTTAACGAGGGGGGAAGTAATGATCTATTCCCAGTAGGATATCTGGCCTGAGATTTAGGTTGCTACTCTATCTGTTTTGAAAGGGAAGATATCTCAACTGATGTATCCACGTACCTACTTAAGCAAGTATCTACGTATATACGTACTTACGTTTCCACCGACCACATAAAGTTCGAGTACCAAAAGAGGCGAGACAATAGAGAGTTTGGAGAAGGAAAACGAAAAGCGAAAATAGCTAAGAAGAACAGGTAAAGTGAAGCTGAAATGAACCGGAATTAAGCAGGTTATGAAGTTGCATAAGGCAATGATTTTGATTGTTCACTCAATTCTATGATGAACTAATCCTATCATTTAAAACAGATCTGCAATCTATATAAGTAAATATATATATATATATATATATATATATATATATATATATATATATATATATATATATATATATATATGTGTGTGTGTGTGTGTGTGTGTGTGTTTTGAAATTCGGTTAATGATTTATTACAAAAGAAGTGTATCTTC
Organism: Potamilus streckersoni; assembly: GCA_016746295.1. Taxonomy (NCBI): domain Eukaryota; kingdom Metazoa; phylum Mollusca; class Bivalvia; order Unionida; family Unionidae; genus Potamilus; species Potamilus streckersoni. The sequence continues at coordinate 2,513,625 of JAEAOA010002240.1, forward strand.
TTAATAGAATATTATATCAAAATTGTTCATGTAATTGATTAAATTGTTGACTTTCATGTACGGGGCTCGTGTCATTCTTTTTATATATCTGTTCAGATATCTGTTTATTCCACCTGTTCGTTTCACACTTTTTATTAATATTTACTCAATGCAAGCAATAACACCGAGGCGATCAACCTCTTGATAACGATAACCCCAAACCCACACCATCACAGGCATCATGCCGCAGACATGTAGCATGATGTCCTACCCAGTCTCATTGTCTCCCGCAACCGAGGCAGACGCTTTAACCACTAAGCCACCGGAATGGTTCTGGAATGGTTGAAGTATGTAAGATTGGTTACTATGTACGTTTGAATATATCAGAGAATGGATATTTGAATATTTGTGTACTTCGTATGAGTTGTTAAGTAAAGAAATGCGTCTGATTATTGTGATATTGTTTAGTATAACGTGACTATGAATCTATGCATTTGTGACGGAATTTATTGATGTATGTATAAGAAGTAGCTAATTGATACCTTGCTGTATGACGTTTGTTTTACCATACAACAATAATTGTATAGCCGTTATCTGATGATAGACTGTATGTAGTGTGAGTTGAGAAGGCTAAGGAAAAAGATTGTACCGTCCTTGTGTTTTCACAGGAAGCTTTTTAGGGGACACAGAACTTCGGGTTCCACTGGGTAGCAAGTCTTCAAAAGCTGGAGATGGAATTGAGGCTGTAGCCGAGACAGTTGACATCAACAGAAGAGTAGTCGTGGTAGAGAGGAAGATGAGGTCGTGGTAGAGAGGAAGATGAGAAGGAGTCTAGAGAAAGTCGAGAAGGAGGAGGAAAAGGAATTTGGATAAAAGTCAAGGAGGAAGAGAAAAGGAAGTGGGATAAATAAGAGAGAGAGAAAGGATATAACAGATGTGTAGAAATACAAGGACAGGTAGAAATCGATCTCACATTGCTAATCAAGTGGTGCAATAGGTTTATTAAAAGATCAAGCGGAATGAGTGTAATTTTAAAATTTGTCATTTGATTATTGAACTGTTATTAAACTGTTATTCATCGAATCTCAACCTTTTTCGTATATTTAACCATCTAATAGTCTGCAGTGCTGACTGAAGGTCCATAGCTTTACATCTATCTTTAACTAAATTTAACTTCCAACAAAACAGAGCCTGGGTGGTGATTTCTATAATAGTTTAAATAAAACTTTGGGAGCACCATATCCCGACGATATAGATCGTCATAGTCAACTCTGGCAGTTTTCGTGTGCTGTGCATAAACGTAAAAACACGTCTTGAACCTTCATAAGTGTAAATTTGTGCTAATCCATTATAAATAAAAATAAATGTAATAAATGAATCAATATGTGCTTATAACAGCAAGATGTAATGCTTTTCCACCGAGCTTCATGGTACAGTCTTTACTCAAATTTTATATATAGAACATATAATTGAAATTTTAAATATTTTCAAATAATTCAAAATTTTCGGTTCAGATCACTAATTCTACTTTCCCATTTTCTTTTGTCATCTGGATCGGATTCTCATGATAACACACGACATAAATGGTGACATGGTCCGTATAACCAAACTGAAGTTTAATTTGTTTAGGTCCGTCATGTTCAAGAGTTGAGCATTTTAACCACTCGTTCAACTGAACATTCTACTTTTGCAATTCAAAACATACACAAGATAAACTAGAGCTCCTTCAATGGCTCATCATGGCAAATTCTCACTAACACCCCCATACCTTAACCTTGATCAAGGGATCGTAGACCCAGATCCGTTTCATTGTGTGTTCTTATGCTATGGCTATATGTACAAAATATTTCATATTTAACCCACTCATAGAGACTTCAATAAATAATAGCTCTTGTATAAATGGTTCTCTAATGGGTAACGTATGAAAGGAGTTGCGGAGGGGGAGTTCAACCTAGCGGTTAGAAGGATATCACAATATCCACCTCTATGCACATATATTTTTGTAATACTGAGCCAAGTATATAACCACGATTTTCTTCACTTTTTTTTTTCTTCTTTACAAACCCTTTTCACATTTTACGTGCGCATGTCCAGGGTCCTTCAATTACTCAAAAATCCGCGAAAACTGTGAGGCTATCCTCGTGAAGGCAGACCACTGAGAAATTGTTTGGAACGAATAATCCGTAGCGTCTTATAGTCTGTTTAGCATAGCGTTTGTTTCACGTAAAATGACAGACCATATGACACAATTAATTTTACTAGATATTCATTGCCGGATTTAGGACAAATGAGGCCCTGTGCTAGTTAAGTTATGAGGCCCCTTGCTTGGGCCCTGAAGGAGGTAGGTCCGGTAGACCTACAAAGATAGTTAGGAAAGTTAGGAGAAGCTAAAATAGCCACAGACTTTTGAAAAATTCATCCTAAATGGGTTTTTTGTTGTTGCTAAGATAAACTTCCTGGCCAACAGGAACCCTGTGCTTAAGCACACCTAAGCACATTGGTAAATCCGGTTCTGTATACATGTATATTTGTTTCTCAGTACTGAACTTTCCAGTGTGACAATCAATACAAATCATATGTTAATCTAAAATACCTTCAAAGATGACTTCCCGGTGAAGTTCTTGTCTAAAGTTGACTTGCATTTTTTTGAAAGGCTGGACTGTGAACAAACCAACATGCAATGTAGCACAGATTTCACTTCCGGATCATCACCAAAACCTTATTACTCACTGTGCAATGTCGCCGAAATACACACGACAACCACACCATAAGCTCATATTTTTAAGAAAAAAAAGTTATTTCTAAATATCTTTCAAAAAAGCACAAATAAAACTTTTTATCAGCATCAACATGAGATAGGAAAAAAGTTATAAAAATAGACTAGAACTACATTCATTGGTCCTGAACTGGAAGTATTAATTGTGACCCGATGCCATGTATAGTTCAGATATGTCCCATTAACTCTAGCCCGCTGCTCGTATCAGTTTGTACAAACAAGACACAAGGATAAAATAAATACAAGAAGCGGGTGATTAAATAAAATTAAGACTATTTGGATTTGGGTTTGGTGTTGGATGAGGGTTGTTTAAATTCCCCTAATTAGGGTGATTAATGGCTTGTTAGTTTTTTTTAGAGTCAATCTAGGCACCACGAGATATATCGGACACTCTCACCTGAATCTTTGAAAAAAGTTCGTAACTAAATATACCTTTTACGAAGCAACAACGGAAAAGATGGTAGAATAAAAAAAAACACAACATGAAGATAGGCAATGAAGAAAATCGATATTATTTCCCATCAGGTGTTACAGTTTTCACAGTTAGAAACTTGTAATAGATTTGACCAAACATCTTCGGTGGCCAAGGTTCTGATATGTGATCTTAACATGTCTAGCGAAGATGTTGGCGCCAATAAATGAGAGTCTCAAACAAAATAATTAACAAGGAGAAAATATTCAACGGACAACTATATTGATTCAGCAAAGAACTCTATTAAATTCACAACATAAAAAGACATAAGAGTTTAAGTGCCCGTAAAGGTGAGTACATGCCCAAAAGAAATGTCATGTACATTTAAGCACATGAAACAGAAAGATTGGAAACATACCAGAGGGAATCTAAACTAATTCTTCCCATATAAATTAAACAGATCAACATTATTCCAAAACAGTATTCCCTTAGTTATTGTATATTTACTGAAACATAGACTGCACACATATATATCTGAACTATGGTTGAAAGGTCATTTTAATGTCCATCCAAGTGCCTTCATAATATCCTCTCAGAATTGTGCGAAACACTTTGGAGTAGACTTTTGCTCTCCACTAACTTGGAATAATTACATACGTTAGATTTGGCCAATAATATTTAAGTAAATGGATTACTTTAAGCGTGTCAATTTTAGTTATTACCAGTGTAATATTGGGAATTTTTTAAGATGTTCTTGGAACAAACAACCTTGGAACATGGCTCATGGCATTGCAATATACATTAAATTAAGCTGACGTATGTGATTATGGCCGTATTAAATCCATGGCAGGGGATATGTACGGAGCTATAATATGTCTGTTGTGGATATGATTGACTTTTAATAATTGATAATTATAATTATTTCCATTTGATAATTGTCAGAAAAAATGGCCAAGAGGAGGTGAATTGATTCCTGATATAGAGCAAATGTCAAAGATTGAGATGTTGCAGAAGCAGCATTTGTAATTGCTGTAACATTTGTTATAAATTGACACTTTGCAGAGATCAGTTATTAAGGAAGCAAGAAGGTGAAATTTTCCAACCTTTAGATGTCCGCGTGTTAATTTTGGCGTTTAAATAAATCTGAATTCATGATTGGTTAAACTAACAATAAAGGATGTGTTTCCATGCGGAGATTCTTGTTGTATAATTATCTTAAGCTGCAAAGTTACTTAGTCTATTTGTTATTTTGACTCCAAGGAAATAGTAGAGAGTACATTTTGCGTGAAAATGTCTAAGGGACGTGTATTGGAAGTCATGAAAGATGATTCTGATAAAGAAGGAAAATATAAGAATTACCGTATCTTTGGTTTCTTTGATATGAGCCTGAAAATAATTGTTGGAAATCATGTATTTTAGTTTCATACAATGTTCATTTGACGGGAGTATGAAGATAATTTTTATAATTCATTTGTCTTAAATGTTATATGACTCATGTATTCTAAGCATTTCATACAGCATTTTCTTGGTAGCAGTCTTGAGACAATTGTGTTTGAATTTATTCTTTTTTTGCGTCATGTGAATAATATATGCTAGGAATTGATATTCTTATGGCTGTAGGAGGTTGAACCACTATTAGTTAGCAAATAATGTAGTTAAGACAATAAGTGAATTTTATTAACACATTTGCATAATTAAGATGTGAATTATTTTATTCGAGAATTGATTGCATTACATCTAGAGCATAAACGAGGACTATTTATAGTTGACCGTATATGTGAATGTGTAAAGATAGTGATTAACAGTTCACACGGCAGGGGGGGGTAATTGCTAATTAAGTGAGGTCAGACTGTGTTATAGATCGATTGGTGATGTTAAATAGCATGTTCGATATATGGTAGCTGCATGCATTAAGGGGATAAATTAAGATTCTGTACTATTTAATGAAGTGATATGTGCACAGATTACTTCATGATATGCAAAGGTTTCGACCTGGAACCATATTAGCAGTTAATGACTATTTGAATTACGATATGACGATATCAGATGAAACAAGAGAGGAGATGAAGTTATTAGCCATATAGTAAGGACCTAACAAACCATTATGTTGAATATATTTATCTATTTTAATAAGATATCTACACGTATAGGAAAAAGATCCACCTTACAGCTGATGGCCCGTAAAAGGTTGAATGCCAGGGAGGTGTCATTGTAGGCAATTTCACTTGAGAAGCCAGAAAGAATAGGTCAACCTCAACCTACTACCGGTGTTGAATCTGCAGTGTCCCGCAAACATTTATTCAGGTTATGAAGTCATGCTGGACAAATAAACTCGAACGTTCACACGATTTTGTGATGAAATTTGTCATATCTATGTAAATTGAACTAATAATTGCAATTGTAAATAACTATCGGTAATTATATTCTAGTAGAAGTGTATCTTTTAAGTGTCTTGTACAATATTATTTTGTTTATCTAATTGATTAAATTGTTTTTCTGTTCTATATCTTTGTTCACTTAATCAATCCATTAAGTTTATATTTGTTTTACTCACTCCATCCGGGTAATAACAGTTTTCGATCATCTGCTAGATAACAATAACCACTAGCACCGCTACCCTTTAACAAACTCTATATGTGTAAACATCAAAATTATGAAGAATGGGAAAATACTTCGTCACTTTCAAAGAATGCCATTTTAACATCAAATAGCACAAGTTTGTCACTATATCCAAAAGACCCTAAATTATTTAAACATTTCTTCTATTTTTAGACCCATACAATCTCGAATCTATTGTGCCGACAAGTTAAAAGCAATCTCCGAGTTCAAAGCGTAGATCAGACTACTTTGAACATAGTCATGGCCTCAGGGTACATAACTCTTGTATATAATAATAATAATAATAATAATAATAATAATAATAATAATAATAATAATAATAATAATAATAATAATAATAATAATAATAATAATAATAAATAAATTAATTAATTAATTAATTAATTAGTGTAAACAATAATTTCCGTTTCTAAGTGCTAAAAAGCTATATATTAAAACAAAATATATCCTCAAAACATTTAGAATAGTCATGACGTCATATTCATAAGGCTATCTGTAATGTGAGTGAATGTACTCATGTGGAAAAGGCTTTCTCGCATGGGCAAAGTCTTATCCATAAAAATAAATGAAAGAAAGTTATCTTCTCACGTGGGGCAGTCTGAAAAGGTTTGTTTCATAGTTTGCGATCGCAACTCAAACTATCACGTTGATAAAGTTTTGTTGTGTACAATATGAATCGTCTAAAGCATTTCAAGGTCAACGGATTCTTACAATATGTTAACAAATATCTGGGTGGGTGGGGGAGAAAATTGGGGTGTTAAAATATACATTGCTATTTAATTTCAATTCCTATTTAGTCAATTCAAATTTATATTTTGGTGTATATAGAAAAGTGAAGGCTATTACATCAATTATATATATATATATATATATATATATATATATATATATATATATATATATATATATATATATATATATATATATATATATATATATATATATATATATATATATATATATATATATATATATATATATATATATATATATATATATATATATATATAGGAGCCCCGAGTGACTGAGTGGTCTAAAACGCTGTCCGTTACGGATCATTGCCATCTCACCTCTGTCTGCGTGGGTTCGAGTCTAGGATTCGGCGAATGTGGATATGTGAGAACGCTTGCCAGTAGCTTCTTGTGGGTCGGTGGTTCTTTCCGTGATTTCCCGGTTTCTTCCTCCACCATTAATACTGGCCGCCATGAATAGCCTATCATATGCTGAAAAATGGCGTTAAGCCCAACAACAACAACAACAATATATATATGGGGGTGTGTGCTCTTATTAGTTACAGGATTGGAAACACGTTCTTTGGCAATAGAAAAAAATGATGGTCTTATTAGTTATAATGTACTTTGAATGCTGGATTTATCTTATGCACAGTACCAAAAAAACAAATAATTTGTAACTTTACAGAGGATGAAAGCTCAGACCTGACCTGTGGGAATAGCTGACCTTAGACTTTCAAAAGAATTGCTGTACACTGTATGCATAGCTGTAGCGCCACCGTAGGAAACCTGCTTGTATATAGTAGCTAAAAGTCTACTTCTGCAGCTGAACGAATAATGTTGTCGTCAATTTTATTATCCTCATTTGTCTCAAGCTAATGGTGGGATCTACGTGATCTTGCCGTCATTCCACGCTCGCATGTTGGGGCGATTGTGCAAAGTCACGAAACTCCTCCGTTGGTCGTTTGCACATTTCATCACATTTGTGTCGATCATATTGCATATGCAATTATTACAGTTATTTTGATCAAAATATACTGCCTATTGCGAGATAAGGGTTTTGAAGACCTGAATATTATCGAAAAAGTGCACAGTTATTTTTTTAAAGTATCAGTTCTAGGTGCAGTTGTGTAACGTGATAAAGGAAGAATGTGGTGTTGCCTACAAGAAATCGTAAATTCACAATATTTTGAAAGGAAAGAATCTCCACTTAATGCAACGGACAAGTAGAAGGGATCCATATTGCCTTTGAGACCCGTGAGCAACATAAGAAGCCAAAATGAATTTGTCAAAACCAACCTACTAGCGGTGTTGAATCTGGAGAGAAAGCAGCCAAGAAGTCTTTGGGTTATAGAGTCATGCTGGACAAATGAATGAGTTCGAAAATTCTCACTCGATTCTATGATGAAATTTGTCATATCTATGCAAACAGAACTGCTAATAACTTCAGGCAATTATTTGTTTTCTAATATAAGCAAGTGTATCTAGCAAGTGCCTTGTACAATTTCATTTCGCTTATCTAAACTGATTAAATTGTTGCATTTTATATACCTGGCCTCGTGTTCTTCTTTTATATATTTCTTTTCAGATATTTATTTATTTATCACATCCCTTGATTTATTTTTTTTTTATTTTCACTTGATCCGGGTCATAACACCGAGGTCCATCATCCTCTAGATAACCAATACTCCGACCAAGTGCCATTCGTTAACAACTTCAGTTACTTTACTATCAAATATAAAGTTATATCTCATTTTCTGACTCTTCCTAATTGCTAAAGATGAATTGAGGTGTCACACTTAAACTGAAGGGAAATAATAAGGATGTCAAACGATTGTATAACGGTTGAAATTGATCTGTGATGAATCTGTTATGTATAATCGGTTTTTAATGTTAAGCCAGATCCGTTATTAATTTCTTATATTAAATATGTGGTTTATCTGTCATGTCCAATCGGTGGTTCATCTGTTATGTCAAATTTTCGATTGGCAGGTGGCAGAGCGGTCTAAGGTGCTCGCCTTTGCCGATCATCAACATCTCAATTCTGTCCCCGTGAATTCGAGTCATAGACTCGGCTAACGTGATTATATCAGAAGGTTTGTCACTAGCTTCCCGTGGGTCGATGGATCTTCTCCGATAATCAGAGGCTCTTCCGTTACCAGATAGGCTGGTTGCCAAATATAGCCTATCATTTGCTTAAACAAAATGATGTTAAACCCACCAAACCAATCTAGATATGTGGCTGATCTGTTATGTTGAGTATTTGAGCCATTCTATTATCTTAAATATATGGTTTATCTGTTATGTCTATCTGAAATAATATAGAGTCAGTAAGCATTAAATTGACCCATGCGGTCCGAGCGAGCATAGAGACTGGCCATGGACTGTATAAATGTAGTAGGGTTATAAGGCACATCAGCACAGAAGGGCTATGCGGTACCAACTAAAAGGTAAAGTTCGAAATGTAAATATAAAGAATTGTACACAAATTTAAGAAAGACAAGCACTTCCAACACGTACAAGAAGTACACCAAGATTAAAATATCTAAAGTAAAGAATATAAAATTTTCTATAATGTGCATACAATAGATGTAACACATCTAAAGTCCATAAAACGTATCGTCAAACTGAGTTAAGCAAACCACATTCTGTCATATATTACATCAACATACAGATTCTCATTTAGTTTACGTCAAAAATATTTGTCTCACAGGGTGGAAGTCGATACACACTGGAAGAATGTGTTCTATACTAGACATGCCCCTCGCCAATACTGCAGTTGATGTTGGTACATATACAGTGGAGCCAGGGCTCGAGAGTTTCCTGAGAGTTGTTACGTCTATTTTTTTTATTGTTGAAAATATATGCTTGGGCAAGATCAGTAATGTATTTAGTTCTAGGATAAAAAGTGGACACAGAACTACCCCACCCCTTCACTTCCTTCATTAACATTTTTGCAAAAACACAACAACTTAACCAATACATCTAGCCAACCAAATTCTTTCAAAACTATAAGACACCACGTGAATCAGAACGTTTAAATGAAGCCTTTGGGTTACGTTTAAAATGACAACGACGTTTTTATTCAAGATGCATCCATTTACGGCTTCCATAATAAACTCACGAAAAAACTATAAATATGAGTCGCAATGTTTTTTTCATAATATATATAATGTTTTCATGTAGTAATTATTTTGCTATAGGTTTCAAAAGTTAACGACTGTAAACAAGACTTCATGTGATCTGTAAGTGCTCCCACCTTCCGCTTAAAAATATTAATCAAAATCATCCATCATACGTAACGTGCAAAATATAGTTTACAGTCATTTGAGAATTCAGATGAACACACAGTACTCACATACATTTTTCTATTACATAGCTTTACTACTTTATTATTAGCAGGTACGGAAGAATAAAGATGAACTAATATACCAAGTGAGTCAAACGTAGAAAATAGTTCGCTGTGACCTTAATTTACCATTCTATATCCAAGTTCATTAAATAAGCATACAAAATAAATCAAGAAAAAAAAGCATTAGGATTCATTGAAACTTGAGTTATACTTTCCATTGACCTGTATCTTTGGTCCTAATGATGTAGACATAAACTTATCGCTACCTTCTTTTAAGCTTTGTTCATAAAGAGAGTAAAAGTTAGCTACAAGAAGAGGTTGAATTAGTTAATAAAAAAGTTGTTAAACACTAAATTGTACTGTTTGCAAGTCGCCTGTGAATTCACTATCTCGCTGATATGCAGCGATGCTGTTTTCTGTCTGCATTTATTGCTTGTTAAGGTGTCAGCTGGTGCCTATCGCGTGGATATTTCCAGACGCAGTAACTCTGTCTTCTCCTAACTCGGGGGCTCCAGATGAGAGATGTTTAGTAATGACTCACTGTAGTTTCCTTCAATTATTAAGTATCTCGAACGTAACGTGTTCTACCACATAATATTAACGTAATACAGGATCGCTCAACGGCGTGCCTTTCACACATTAATGCAGCCAGTGTCTCATTGTTGCAGGCGTTAATATGAGATGGCACCTAGCATACAAAGTCTTTAAGTAGTACAATTATTAATTTAACTTTCCGTTTCTACAAAGGATACAAAAGATTATATTTACTCTAAAATTTTCTCGCTTTATTTTCAGGATCTTCTGTAGCCAATATATGCACGTCGAACTTTGATCATGACGTCACTTTTGACGAAAGCTGAGTTTCTGACGTCATCAGTGCTATAACAACCTAGGACAATTCAAGTTGGAAGGTTTTCAAGTTTTCAAGGACCACAGCACGTCAAGAGAAACTGTTGGCCATCCCTACCTCAAGCCCCATGCATTGTAGCCGGCCAGAGTCAAAATCTAAAGGATTATTACACTGCCATATTACCAAAGGATAGGATAATGTACTGAAAATATGAACAGTTGATAGATTTTTTAAAGTTCTTTAATCGTTCAAAATGTCGCTTAAAGGGAGAAACACTTCAGGTGAATCAACTCATCTGGAGGTATCCTTTGATGATGATTTAACAAGTGATGGCATAACCAATCAGGAGCAAAGCCGATCCACGGGAAAGGATAAAACTTTGAAAAAGATCGGTCATTTATTCCTCAAGTCTGAAGCTGATATCCCTTTAACTGTTCGGGACCCAGGTCATCTGAATGATTTTGTAAAGGTAAGAGAATATGGTTTATGCATATAAAATATACCAATAGGAATCCTTTTACGTCTGGTGTATGAATATCCTAAACAAAGTAAACTGGTTTATTTTTAACGTTTTGTTTAATAATAAGTTTTTTATGCAATATTCACCCATTTAATTTGGGAAATCTCATTACTCCTTCAAGGACATTTGAAGTTAAATTAATACAATTTTTCATCGTTGGCTATAGTTTAATCTATAAATATTAATATGCGGATTTACTTATCTTAAATATAAATTCTTGTCTTAAAATTTGATATTAGTTTTGGTTAAACAGAGTCTATCTTATTCTGATTATTGAATGCTCCTCACTTTAACTGTCATCAAGAAATTTCGAGACGAAAATTATCGATCGCTGTGACTTTTGCAATCCTGACCACGTAAAAAAACTCGTTCAACAACAACAATAACAACAACAACAACAACAATAATAATAATAATAATAATAATAATAATAATAATAATAACAATAATAATAATAATAATAACAGCAATAATAATAATAATAATAATAATAATAATAATAATAATAATAATAATAATAATAATAATAATAATAATAATAATAATTAGATAACACATTAAACATACAACGACAAGATTACAAAAAAATACCATGAAATTATAACAAAACGAAGATATCAAGTTTACCTAGATGTCATGCTTTAGTTTGGTTCTATTTATCAAACGAGGATTCTCTTACATTATTATCAAACTATCCCGTTTGTGTGTATTCCAAATCACCACCAAATTTAATAAGACTACATCAAGGATAAAGAAAAGTGCACAAAATTTCATTTCATTCATTGATTTATACGTTCTAACCGCATTGTTGCCAGGGGTCCAAAACAGTCAACTTGTTGGCGTTTCGAATCAAACGGGAGGTTGTTTTCTTTTTACAACACAGTCGTCATATTTGCTTGGATAGAATAACTGGTAATACACACACACACACACACACACACACACACACACACACACACACACACAAACAGAGCTACATTACAAATGAGGTTTTCTCACCCATGCGCCATATAAATCTAGCTGATTATGCAACGTTTATGCTGTGACATCTCACTTTTATTTACATATGCATTGACAGTTTCACTGGCTTATTAAGACACGTGTTCTGCATCAGCGTCTGTTTAAATACGGTGTTTTGATTATATCCTTTAATCTTGCAAAATAATTTGGCTTCAACAATCGTAGAAAGCATGCTTTGATAAGTTTAAAAATAGCTGGAGATGTCTTTGTACTTTCGCTTTAACAACGTGTAATACAGGTCTTTTATGGTTAACATCGATCAGTGAAGCAGTTTAAGGGACCCTTGTATGATGGAGATCTTATCTAACCGCATGAGAATCTAATTAAACGGTACTAAAACATTTGAAATAGTGCTCCCGTATTTCGGCCGCATACAACGTAATAGTTGTAGTTTATTCGCATTCTGCTGCTTAATGTAAAAATGACATCATGACTCATGACTCATGACGTCAGTTAACTGTCACTGCATAGCCGATTAGAACGTCCTCGTCCCTTTCTATCGCATGCAAGAACAAAACTTATATGTAAATGATGGTTATCTTTAATCGTGCCTGTGGTTGGGATTATGTCAAAATAAGTCCATTTTCATAACTTGTCATGTCTAACGCCAATGAGTGTTATTTTCAACACATATCATTTTATTAATATGTTATTGGCACATCTACCCGGTGTTTCGTCCGACAAATCTTAAGACACGTATGGAAGGATCAGTATGATTTCTTTCGAGTCAAACTCCATAAGTTCTGGTGGATTTTTTCTTTCTTCGAAATCTATCACTTCCTCATTATGGACAGTATGCGATATTTATTTGCCTCTGAAGCTGAAGAGCTTAACAAATTCAAAAACTGCGCACCTGCGAAACTGAACTTTTGACAACGGAACTTTTCTGATGAATTTTACGTTTCTCAGATACAGTAACACAGTATTACTAAGAATTTCGCTTAGTTCAAATTACATTCAAGACATGAGAAGAATGGAAACGTACTAACGAAATAATTGTCATACCTATATTTGTATGTGAAAAAATACATCCTTTTATTTTTATATGTGAAAATATGAGATTTCCCATCATGCCATGTGACGCATGGTTGTGTGTGCTAATACAAGTTGCACCTCCAGCAAGAAAAAGGAATACTTTGTGAGCTAGAAAAAAAATAGACAGAAACTGAATTACAATTTAGATAGGGGTCGGGTAGATAATGGCTCCCACCTTTACCGATTACTGACTTCTCACCTCTGACATGGGTATGCGAGAAAGCCAACATCTTTCCGTAGGTCGTGGTTTTTGGGGGTTTTTCCTGGGGTTTTCTTCCAACAGATATACTGGTCTCCATTCATAGCTATGATGTATTGAAAAATGGCATTGACCAAAAAACAACAATAACAACAAGCTCATTTCACTAAGGAAATTAATCTTTACTGATAAATTTGACTTGACACCGTTCGCATCACTAAGAAGTTATTTCCCCTTACTTCCTTGACAAGATCGGTAACCCACTGTAATGAATAACTGAATCTGACTTGCTTTAAGGTCAAATGTGATCAAATAGTCTACAAATGGATAAAAACGTAATTGACTGCAACAGATTAGGTCAAATCAATATGGCCGCTCACTTAAATCACTGATATAAAAGGGATGTGAATTTACGAAGGGGTGTGTCAGTGAGAATGAGAGATAGGGGTGGGGTGAGTTGAGCTGTGCAGATGAGTTTAATCTTCCAAGATTAAAGTCTGGAGCAACTTTGATATATAATAAATAAAATTCAATTCCTAAATAAATACCGGATATAGTTCATATTCTGGCACAAAAAAGATATTTTTTAAAACTCTTTATTTAGCTTCTCCACTTGTTAACATGTCGCTTTTTTGTACCACATGATGCAATTGTGAATAATGCATTAGTAGTCTTTAATTTCATCACAGATATGGAGGTATGTGAAATAATTTGACAAAGAACACAAAAGGCGTTGCCTAGACAACTTATATATTTCTGAAAAGAAACATCTATTGATGCTTGTTCTTCTGTTTCATTCAATCACTCGAAGCAAGTAAGGGCTGTGAGATCCACACACTTAGGGGATATATTTATCTAATACACATTTTAGAATATTCGGTCGAGATTTTATCCGACATTAATTATAAATGACCAACGGCTCGTACTTTCTAATTATTACAGCCTTTGCAAATTATTCTTTATTTTAGGCATAAGTTCCAAACGGTTTATTGAAATTTTTGCAAAATAACGAATTTGTATGAGCTATATTTAGCAAAATTGTCTATAGAGTTATCTTTTGTTTAGTTCCTTCATTTAAAATAATATCTATTAAACTGATATATCCTGTGTTTGTCAGAAAACAATCTTGCAAAATACAATTCGTCAATTAAAATGAATAAAAAAGTATTAAAATTTATAAAGTGTCGCGAGCGTAAATCAAAGAAAGAAACAAGGAAAGGAACAGACACACGAGTCGTTACGAATTACTCAGATAATGTGTTGATGAATACGTTGGAAAGGGGAGGGGAGCTGGGGGATGCGATCACATAATAGCTGTCAGGTAAACGAAACCCTTAATTTTAACATATTACTGTAAGAAATGAGTTTTCCAAGATCCGCATGGTTTGTGCAGAATAATGATAAAAATGCGACAATAGTTTATGTTGTGGGTTGGAGGTAATCTATTGTGTCTTCATAGTTCTTTACGGAGTCAAATATATTTACAATGGCACATTACTGCGTAAATGGATCGCAAAGACAGATGACAGAGTGATTTAACTCACTAGCTGTGAGGAATAAAGAAGATAAATACAAAGGGTCCTTGAAATGAAAATAAAAGCTCGCGTATAAAGAGCAAATAGAAAAAAACACACCGTTTGCAAACTTGCCTAATTATGATCCCTGGAGAATAGTACAAATTAACAACCAAAGAATAGCTTCGCATATTTCCCCAAACTATATTTTGTTTGGCATAAATTGCAATCGGAGACTTTTCGTGATCTTTTCATTTATGTTTCAATATGTAAATGGAGGTAATTCCACACCCTGCTAGTGGTCGTCGATTTAAAGTATATCGTTGTTGCGTTTCTCAAGAAAGAACTGTGACTGCAAATGTTCTCTCATAATTTTGATTAATTAGTCATTATGTCAGTATACCGATGTGTTTTTGTAAGCATGTATTTTTCTTTAACATGATTTTTTATATGCATCTCTATAAATTTTCCATTATTATGAATATTTGCATAATTTTAATCATGTGAATAATTGTTGCCATAAATGTAATTTAAAACGAAATACGGTCCCAAATCATCAATATTTATATCGATGTTTGTGTCATTTTTATATTTTTTTATCTCTTACACTCTTACATTGTCTATAGGTTGATAATAAATTTCACCACTAAGCTACGGTAAATACATGCACAGAATTCACACGTTATGTATAAAATAAATATCTTTGTAGATCCATACAGTGGTACGTGTCCATACAAAAAGTCATGGGCTGTTTGTATATATTTTATTTTTTTATCTATTAATGTAGGATTTTTTGAGAGGTGAACTTTCCTCCTCCTCCTTTTCATCGGTTTGTTTGTAGGTTTGGTACCCCGACCTGTTCAGTTCACCACGAATGAGTGTAAAAAGGCAGAGTGACAGGTTTTAGCATATATGTTATGTTCGCATACAAGTTGGAGACGTCCATCCTTCATCTAAATGGAAGTATGGAGTGTGTACTTTCAGCACAATGACGTCTCATGCCTATGACGTTCTACGAATTACTGTTTTTTTTTGGGGGGGGGGAGTACGCGAACTAGCTAGAATGGGAATGACGTCACTGTTGTGCAAGTGACCTCAGTGACTAACCAATCGGAAGACGCAGATTTTACTTATTTGCTGGACTGTCACATTGGCTTGATACTTTAGGTTGGATACCAGCGAAATATTTTGTTTCACTACCCATTATTAAACGATTCACGAAGGAAATGCCCTTTGAGCCTTATGATACGATGACACGTGAATAGAGATATGTCTATCGTTCGGCCATTTTTGTCAAGTCTAAAAATCACATGGGAGGTATTTGTAGCAGGATATAAAACTTTTGATGGGTTTAACGATTCACCTCAGACAGATCACGTCACATATATTGTGACAATAAAGGTGAACAATAATCCGATTGTGAATTTGTCTCCTTCCGCGGTCATATGGTGCCATGTTAATAGTTAATATTATAATTCCTAATAGCGGCGAATCGCAAATGAGGTTTCTTTCTAAAAAAAAACCAATGACCTAAAAGGATGCTTCGATTCAAGTTATCAAACTGCACTGTTGTGATGACATGGGTTTTTATATTATACCATCGCATTTATTTCTTGAGCGCCATGCGGCTGGAATTTTCATAATTCTGAAACGAGTTATATTCAAAAGTTTGTAAGCTGAAACCTCCTCCCCGACAAAAAGACGCAAAGGAAACAGTTTAAGACCATTGTTTCCATGAATACGTTCCAAGGACCAGAAAACAGACCATACTGATCTCGCATTTGGTCAGTAAGTTTGCTCATTCTAGCTGAGGATATCTTAGTTCTCAAACGAATATTAAGGTCACCATCACCAGTCACTAGAGGGTTATAGAGCTAGTGTAATCTCAGCTATACTGGTCTATAAAACGTCATATTCAACTGGACAAAGACCAATAATTGTATCTTAATTAATGGTGGAGGTTTTTTTCTAAGCAGGATGGAGTGGTGGGAGTGGTATGTGTATATGCAATAGGGTTTAATGGAATGTTTGCACGATAGTCACGCTATAAGGTGTCGATTAAAAGAAAACGTAAATTCCAATAATTTTGCAAAAGAAACTTTTGGAAGATACATTCTTGAAAATGAATGTAAATATGAAGTGCCTCAAAGGGTAAAGATGTTAGCATTCTTTAAAATGTATACAAAATGAAAGATACAGGTAGAGTATAATATATATATATATATATATATATATATATATATATATATATATATATATATATATATATATATATATATATATATAAAGGTGATAGTAATGTATATAAAAAAGTAAATTACGTAAAATTTCAGTAAAGCGTGTAATGCATATAAAAAGTGCAGTAAAATTATTAAAAAAATATAAGATACAGATAAGTTATATAAAATAATAGATACAGGTAATGTATATAAATACAAGTTAAAGTATGTAAACAATTTCAAACTTAGAATCACATTCTTTTATTGACCAGACTCCACTCAAAATTCCAAGATTTTATCAAGTTGTATATAATCATTTATTTTATGCTTGGTCATGAATTATTGGATTTTGCAAGTATAATAATTGTGATAATTCACTGGAGTGACTCACGATGAATAATTTACTGCCGCGTCGATAACAAGATAATCGTGAAATTCGAACTTAGCAGAATACAAACAGTAAACCGCAACATCGCGCGGGATTCAGTTAGAATACTTTGATCTTTTAAACATATTTTTTAATGTTTATTGGTGTGGTCCCTCTCAGAATTTTCATCATCTGAGGGACCCCCTAGTTCCAAAAGTTTAAAGGTTTTTATATGTCATTGTTTTTTAGGCGTGTGTGCTATTTGTATTATTTTTAAGAAATTTCATTTTTTATAATTTTGAATTAGGGTTTCTACATCATTTCTATTCTAGTTTGAAAAAGACTTCTTATCCCAGGCTGGATCCGGAGTTTACTTAAAGCCTGTGATCCTTGCCAAGGATCTATGTTGCCCAGTGTTTGGTACATGCTTTTGCTGTTTGTTATGTACGCTGTTTTGTGTTTTTGTAGGGCTGGCTGCATGGATCAAACTTTTTAAAGTTGTTCCTTAATTTTATTAGGGTTTTTTATACGGGAAACCGGTAGTGATATATAATTTTTAATGTGATTTCAATTAAAAGAAACTTGACAGAGGATGGATGTTGATACTACTGAGACCTCAAACGTCTACAAACTCTTCCAAAGGATAAATGATAATCGGTGTGCTAGATGTCAACACCATACCTTGTAAATAGCGCACCATGGATTGTACTTAATGGTTGCAGAAGTATGAAGCTAGTATTCGACTACTTATTTATTATCTATAAGTGCATTAGTAAAATCACGTGAAATCACAATTGTAAGAGATGGTTTTTTTTAGAAATAGAATGAAGCTGTAGCTTGGACAGATAAAGACAAATACTTTCTCTGAGCGTAAATAGAGACGATGAAACCTAAAATTCAAGGAAATCATCATTTTTATAAACTGTGAAACAAAATTCTTTCGTGGATAGTTCAAGATATTATTATCTTCAAAGTTCTAAATTCTGCTGCATGCCATGTATCAAAAATATATTTAGAATTTGTAATTTGAAGATTTTAGGGATTTTATGAAACAGGTTTTACTTGATCTATTGTTAAGATTGTTCTTCTCTTTGATGATATTTTTCCTTACATTTTTTAATTAGCTATACATGAAGTACCTATGGATTAATGGGTATCTTCACATCCTACAACACACGCATCACGAATATTTCATCTATCATCGATCGCCTCAAATTATATTCGAAATTTATTTTCTCTCTGTTCCAGCACATATGGCGATTGTTTATTTCCTACGATGACAAAAATTGGCGTTATATTTGAGGTTTAATTGTATGGCATTGTGATGCACTTTTTTCACCATATTCGGTCTTAATCATTTTTCGTCTAATTTGTAATAATCCACATCGGCACGTATTATCGTAATGCCCTAACTAAATGTAAAATCATTTAAACAAGGGTTGCCTCTCTGCGTTTGTACTGTTTTCAATATATTTTACGTGTTGCTTATTTGTCTACTTTTGTTTTTCCTTGACACAGGTGTCTTTCGAGGACGTTTTCGCCGAACCAGACGGTACTCATAGTTTTGACGCCATATGGAAGACGAGCCATATTGTTTTCATGGAGTCCAAACTCTGCTGCTACCGCGCGCTGACTTCCATCTGTGCCGTGCCATGCGCACTGTATTGGGGGATCAACTTCGCATGCCTGAGCTTTGATGTTATTTGGTGGATACAGCCATATGTACGGAGTATTCAAATTGCCTTAAAACCGATGGCTTATATTTGGGTCTTGTGCTTGCGATCGCTTGTTGATCCGGTCTTTGAATCCTGTGGTAAATTCTTGGCAAATATCCGTATAAATTTGTCTAAGGATTCAAGTGGGTCTACTCGTACCTAAATCAAGGAAATGCGTCACTATTGATAATTATGATAGTAATGAGTGGATAGTTTTAAAAATCGAGAACACTGAAGGAAATGTTTCAGAAATTTGATGGGACGGCAAGCAAATGCTAAACTTTTTAATACTCATACAAATTTTAACCATGTTTTCTCCTCCTTCCTTTTGCAACTAACTTTTTCTGCAATTAATGCAAGAAGGGGTGCTTTTTCATTTGTAATTAAATAAAAAACACCGGTTGCAAGGAAATTGTATTACATGTTAAACGCGAAGCTTTGATTAAATGCATATATGTATCAAACTCTTAAACTATTTAAGAAATGATAGAAAAATAAAATACTCTCACAAGTTCAGTTTTATTTTCCCCATCTTATGTACGAATTTTAATACCTTAACACTGTTATGTCATTAATGAAAAATTTGGTTATATTTTCATAATTTTATGCGCATATTTGAATGAATCTAATAATCCCAAAGGAAAAACAGAAATGTAGCGAGAAAAAACATAAAATGCATCCATCCATTTTCATTGAGGAAACGTATGCACAGTCTAAATTACATAGCATTAAAACACCTTTCTTGCATTACCACTGGATGCAAAGAGATTCCCATAATTATTTCAAACTAGTTCATATAATTCTCAAGGAAATAATTATCCTTATCTGATAGAAATGAAAGTGTTCGATTACCTTTGCACACTTCTCGTATATGTTTTGATGCCTTAGCATCGATTCATACAAAGTTAGAACTACGTTCATTTTCTTTAATTAAGGTTTCGGTTGATTATTTGATCTCTATATATGTTACATTTATTTCCTTCTGTCAGTGACACAAGTTAACCTTTATAGTAATAATAGGTAAACATGACTTTTCATTAATACTCAATTATAAACGTTTGATATAGACCCCTGATATGTCTGAAAGTTGATGGCTAAATAATTCTTACGACATAGATCATATGGTTCACTTATATTGTGTTCTTTACTGTGCATCTATCTAAGGTTATATTCGAAACTTAGGCTGACTGCAGGGTCTTGAAGTGTATGTTACTGATCGAACCGAAATATAAAATATAAATAACTCTTACATCTACTTTGGAATTTTTGGCACCTGCACAATGTTAAATGAGAAAGTTTCAAATTAAATTAATTTAGATTCCGTTGTCAAAATAGATCGGAAACTTCTTTTACTTAGTATTAGCTACAATTCCATAATAAAACACGTATCAATATATTTTCTAAAAAAATGTTTACTTTGTTATGAAAAATGTTGTTTAGATTTTTAAAAACCAAACATAAACAAAATGGTAGAGTTTAGTCGTGATTGATGCGTGTCTTTATGCGTAGGTTAACTCTGTAACTAAAAACAATTTGGAAGTAGGAAATTCATATTTATGTATGTTTACCAATAAACGTGTCTATGTATTTTGTCGGTTTCTCTGTATGTATGTCTATGGATGTATTATATATGTCCGTCCTTCCGTCCGTCCTTCCGTCCGTCCGTCCGTCTGTATGTATGTATGTATGTATGTATGTATGTATGTATGTATGTATGTATGTATGTATGTATGTATGTATGTATGTATGTATGTATGTATGTATGTATGTATGTATGTATGTATGTATGTATGTATGTACGAAACTATGTATGCAAGCATATATGTATGAATGTATGTATGTATGTATGTATGTATGTATGTATGTATGTATGTATGTATGTATGTATGTATGTATGTATGTATGTATGTATGTATGTATGTATGTATGTATGTATGTATGTATGTATGTATGTATGCATGCATGCATGCATGCATGCATGCATGCATGCATGCATGCATGCATGCATGCATGCATGCATGTATGTATGTATGTATGTATGTATGTATGTATGTATGTATGTATGTATGTTCAATCATGTATGTATGTATGTATGTATGTATGTATGTATGTATGTATGTATGTATGTATGTATGTATGTATGTATGTATGTATGTATGTATGTATGTATGTATGTATGTATGTATGTATGTATGTATGTATGTATGTATGTATGTATGTATGTATGTATGTATGTACGAAACTATGTATGCAAGCATATATGTATGAATGTATGTATGTATGTATGTATGTATGTATGTATGTATGTATGTATGTATGTATGTATGTATGTATGTATGTATGTATGTATGTATGTATGTATGTATGTATGTATGTATGTATGTATGTATGTATGTATGTATGTATGTATGTATGTATGTCTGTATGTATGTATGTATGTATGTATGTATGTATGTATGTATGTATGTATGTATGTATGTATGTATGTATGTATGTATGTATGTATGTATGTATGTATGTTCAAACATGTATGTATGTATGTATGTATGTATGTATGTATGTATGTATGTATGTATGTATGTATGTATGTATGTATGTATGTATGTATGTATGTATGTATGTATGTATGTATGTATGTATGTATGTATGTATGTATGTATGTATGTATGTATGTATGTACGAAACTATGTATGCAAGCATATATGTATGTATGTATGTATGTATGTATGTATGTATGTATGTATGTATGTATGTATGTATGTATGTATGTATGTATGTATGTATGTATGTATGTATGTATGTATGTATGTATGTATGTATGTATGTTCAATCATGTATGTATGTATGTATGTATGTATGTATGTATGTATGTATGTATGTATGTATGTATGTATGTATGTATGTATGTATGTATGTATGTATGTATGTATGTATGTATGTATGTATGTATGTATGTATGTATGCATGCATGCATGCATGCATGCATGCATGCATGCATGCATGCATGCATGCATGTATGTATGTATGTATGTATGTATGTATGTATGTATGTATGTATGTATGTACGAAACTATGTATGCAAGCATATATGTATGAATGTATGTATGTATGTATGTATGTATGTATGTATGTATGTATGTATGTATGTATGTATGTATGTATGTATGTATGTATGTATGTATGTATGTATGTATGTATGTATGTATGTATGTATGTATGTATGTATGTATGTATGTATGTTCAATCATGTATGTATGTATGTATGTATGTATGTATGTATGTATGTATGTATGTATGTATGTATGTATGTATGTATGTATGTATGTATGTATGTATGTATGTATGTATGTATGTATGTATGTATGTATGTATGCATGCATGCATGCATGCATGCATGCATGCATGCATGCATGCATGCATGCATGCATGCATGCATGTATGTATGTATGTATGTATGTATGTATGTATGTATGTATGTATGTATGTACGAAACTATGTATGCAAGCATATATGTATGTATGTATGTATGTATGTATGTATGTATGTATGTATGTATGTATGTATGTATGTATGTATGTATGTATGTATGTATGTATGTATGTATGTATGTATGTATGTATGTATGTATGTATGTATGTATGTATGTATGTATGTATGTATGTATGTATGTACGAAACTATGTATGCAATCATGTATGTATGTATGTATGTATGTATGTATGTATGTATGTATGTATGTATGTATGTATGTATGTATGTATGTATGTATGTATGTATGTATGTATGTATGTATGTATGTATGTATGTATGTATGTATGTATGGATGCATGCATGCATGCATGCATGTATGTATGTATGTATGCATGCATATATTTGTTTGCTTATTGTTTATTTATAAACTCTGGTGTTTGATATTTTTTCATTTCTTTCTCGTGATACGATTTCATCTTTTGAATTTGCAGACGCGTTTTGCTTAGTCTTCTAACGCTCTGATGTGGCTTAGTTTCAAATATTGTGAACGTTTTTCATGTTTTTTTCTAACTTTAAGAGTAAGAGGATTTATTATTTTTGTGCAGTTAGCTTTCCATGTTCTTTGCTAACCTCAGATTAATCTTCTTTTAATTTTGTTATAAGGGATTGTACAGGAAGAATAGCTAAGAAAACAAAGAGTATTTTGATGAAAAGGCGAAAGACAACAGCAGGAGAATATTGTAATGGATACAAGAAGGTCGTCCATAAGAAAATCCACTGATAATTTTTACGTTTAATTTAATCACTTTAGTTTATTCACACATTTAATTGTTATTTGTGAAAACAGACTGTCAGGATTTTACCAAAGCTATCTAAAATACAACACTAAGATAATAGTTGTCTAAAGTTTTTGTTGGTGCTATCAGTAAATCAGCAAGAGGTCCATCAAGAATTTTATTGTCAACAATTTACAAAATGTCCTCAATCGTTCTAAAAATATGAATGATTTAAGATTTTAGTCAAAATTTTCTTTTAAATGGTTGAATCTAAAACAGTTTCTTTATATACTAAATGAACATTTGCTGTTTAAATATTAACTTTGTTTTCTATAAATTATATATCTGTGTTGGTTGAGTCCATATGGATTGGCATTGTAAAGTTTCTAAATTTGAACTGCAAATTTACAAGTGTGCAAAGGTGTATTTTGTATCAATATTAAATATGTAGTATATCCCTTTTTCGTATTGTAATTTCACTTTCAGCATTGTTGCTGCCAATTGGAATGTTACTATAGTATGATGTAATCGGTATGTGTGTGCGTGTGTGTGTGTGTGATTTAGGTTTTCAATGTAGCTTTAAGAATTTTTCAGTCATATCGCGACGATGTCTGCAGTGTGGCAGTGTATAGTGATGTCAAGCACTGGGACATCATTCCACATACATAGAGCGTCATGTAGTCATATTATTCTGACACAAAGCCGACCAGTCTTAACACAAACCTCTTAATGCTGAATGCCAAATGAGGCAGCTGATAGTATCATTAATATAAGTTTTTGGTATGATTCAACAAGGATTTGAACCTGTGACCTTCCACATCTGAGGAGGACGCTCTAACCAATTAGGCCACCGAAGCGGTAAAACTGCATTTTTTTTCTTAAGCACTTCTTGATATAATTCTGGATGGTTCTAATAATCAAATATACGTTTAATCCTGTCTTTAATATCATCTTTGATGATAATTTTATTATATTTTATCACGTAAACAAATTCACTTGATCTCTCGATTGTTACCTTAAAATCATTTAATAATTCTTCCACTCTTTAAAAACTCGATCTGTTTTGTGCCAATATGGAAAACTATTACAGTTATTAAAAACAAAGACAGGTATTATATCGGACTGACGAAGATCTAAGTCAAAACTCAAAATCTCATAAATTTGGAGCCTTCATGCTATAAATGTAAATTTGTAGTGGTTACTTCAACATACCCAGTTTAGTTCACCCGCTGCCTCACATACAAGATGTCGACTATTAGAAACATGTTTATATCGAGATTTCTACTCGTGCATTTGATTATAACCAGGATACATATTGCTCAAAATTCCCTTTGTATAGTATTAAAACAGCTATAGAGCTGTTTCACGGGCAGTAGCAAAATTTAACGGTTTGTCATGCGACCCGGATACTGCGATCGATGGTAACGTTAGATGGGAAGACATTATTCTTTTTCTCACAGAGAGGTACCAAAGCTTCGAGACAACTGGTCTGCAGCAATAAGTATGCTCTCAATATATCAACCTCCAGACTCGGAGAAGCGGTCCATGCGCGGTTGCTCCATCACGATTTGATGAAAGTTTTGCAATAAGATATACACCATATTCGTCGTCCATTTTTGATTCAGTAATATTCAGTACCACTATTGTTATTTTATTTAATTTACATTGTTTGCTTGATCTTTGTGATTGAGGGTAGACTTCTGGCCTATCAGCCTATTGTCATTTTTTTAAAAGAAAATGTTTAGTTAAATTTGAGCTCAGGACCAAGCCTTGGTTACGACCTTAGAATATTCTGAAAGTGAACTTGTTGACAAAATTTTATGCAATTGACATTCAAAATGAATTCCATCTTTGGGTCATGGGTCAGGTAACTGTTTGTATAATACGGTCAAGATAGAGAAGTAATGGGTTCTATTTTAATAACGGGATGATGAATCATTTTTAGTTGTGTTAACTTATAATTTGAGAGGTGCACTTTATTTAAAACTATTCCTTACAATTACAAAGTGCTCAAATACTTACTTGGAAAAAGCCATTACTTTGGGGTTATTGAATCGTACACTGTATCGGTGCTTTGTATAAAAGTTTCAATCACCTTTGTTATACTTATTTAATATACATTCGATTTCGCAATACTAAACGAATGACATACTTATAATTACTGATAATTTCTAGATTAGACAACTGAGTCTTCATCAGTCGTATGACCGAAGAATTGTGTTGCAATAATGTTAATCAATGTCAGTGTAGGCAACACTTGAGTTTACCCTCTATCTTGATTGAATCTCTCCACCCTTTGTTAAACTGTTGATAGTGAGTTTATTAAGAAATGCATCTGGTTAAGGAGAGCAAATATGTAAAGTATGTTCTAACCGATGTAAAAAGTTTTCAAAGTTAAAAAGATAAACCAGAAGTGATTCTAATGCCCACAGTGGCCTTCTAGAACTCGTAACAACGATTTAAATTCACAAGTTTTATCTATTGAATATTGAATTAGTAACCATTAACATTGTTACAAAACTTAAAACCCCGATATATATTTGCTTTGATTTAAGTTGTATTTATTTCTCGAATTTCATATTTCTTGTTCTGCGAGCCTAAAAATTAGGAATTTTAGAGGTTCAACAGTTAATGGCACCTTTCATAGTAAGAACGATACAATTTCCTATATCTGTCTGGCAACAGACGTTCATAATAAAGGACTGTGTTTTGATAGACCTTTTCTTGTACGATACTAGTCGTCTCCATTTTTATATGCAGACATCACCAATACATTTTTGCAAGCTGTTGAGAAATATCAAGTAAACGGTAATGTGAAAGGTGTGTACCTCACATAGACTAGAAAACGGCTGCCACATATGTATCTCCATTCTATCCTATATAATGAAGGAAAAAATTAATCCGTCTTACGTCTGCTTGTACAGTAATTTTTAAATCGATTCTTTTTAAAGGTTGCTTCTAGAAACCTGCAAACAATACTAGCAGTACAATGATAGAGTTTTCTTTTACAAGGATTCAGATCATCGATTATTATTAGAAGTAGGTCAATTTACCTGCAATTTGTATCGTTAGATTTATCGCTAAATGAAATGATTGTTTGAATTATTAGTTATAACGTAACGGCATCCACTGCTCAGAAATACAATTATTTGCAACTACGTAACCATGATAGAGTTATGTTTCCCTTCATCTTCACGCTCGATGTCGCATGAGAGAAATAGAGATAATTTACCATAGACCGATATTAATAGTTTCTAATGGTTTTGCCGTTATTTGAAACTGGTTTACATAAATTCCGAAAATGGAAGATACCTGTATATTGATAATGTTATGTATGATCTTAGATCTATTTCCTGCTTTAATTCCTCTTATATTCCTGAAAAATTTCTGCTTATCATCCATGGAGGGACATTTATTATGTATATGTTCCATAGTTATATATATATATATATATATATATATATATATATATATATATATATATATATATATATATATATATATATATGATAATAATAATAAAGCTATTATCACAAACACATACTACTTATGCATGGTTCACTAGAGGGTTGTTATACTTGCAGCCCATTATCATATATAGAAATTCCAGTAGATTGTTTCCGAATAAACCTAAAGATTGGTATCCAGCTCCAGCTTTATAGAATATATTAACCATATAGTTCAAAATATATCATAAATTTTGTATTTAATCTTTCTATTTTTCCGATAATAGGAATGTATCAGAACTCAGTTTATATAATTTTGGAGTATGAATCGTTTATTTCTTTTTTATTATTTCTTATGAACTTGGATCTTGGTGAAAAACATGCCACACGCTTCACAAATTGGGGCCAAACTGCAATTAAGGATGATTCCAAAACACTTCTGGAGGAAGCCACAAGCAATGGAGAATTCCCTCAAGCATGGTGTCAGACACCAGATGTGTTGGAACGAGGTGCAGGCGAATGTACATCCCCATTCTAGACCAATGCAGAGACCACAGAGGGTTGTCAGGAATATGTACATGCAATTTTTGCCACAGTTGAAACATGCATAACTGGTACTCCATACGCAATCAATGCTACGTACCCCTTCTGGCTCACCGAAGACATCTTCAAAAGTCACCTGCAAAAGTGAATAGAATCGTTTTGTAGTTCAATCTAGCCCATAGCTATGTCGATAGAAAATTCTTAATTAAATATGTATAATAATTAGTTATTTATCTAGTTTAAATTTTATTTTATTCTAAATATGTGTTTGTTTTAATCCCTTCAAGCATT
This sequence comes from Potamilus streckersoni, assembly GCA_016746295.1. Taxonomy (NCBI): domain Eukaryota; kingdom Metazoa; phylum Mollusca; class Bivalvia; order Unionida; family Unionidae; genus Potamilus; species Potamilus streckersoni. The sequence goes on from JAEAOA010002240.1 coordinate 2,541,459, forward strand.
GGAAGGAAATAGCATACACGACACTACAAACACAATTCATTCGAATAATCGACTTTTATGCAATACATTGATTTACTAGTGTAGCATATATTCAAGTAACTTTGCCGTAGATAAGGGCCTAATATAAGCAGTATTTATATATTGTTGTGTATTTTTTTTGTTTGTTTTTCTGCATGAATATATTATGTGTATCTATATTTTACAATTGATTTTAATCCAAAATTCCAAATAATGTTCTACATGATTGGTGTCATTTATTTTGTAAACAACATAATATATAAGTAATATTTCTGCATGATTATACATTTTATACTCAGTCCATTCGTAACGAATGTAAACATGTTTACTTCTCTCTGCATAATATTAGTTTTTCACTTGGAAATTCATAAACTTGTCAACAACTTTGTACATGTTAGAGAAGAGACTGATCTTTATCATGATTTTATTATTGAGTCTTAGCTTTTTGCATCAATGTTGTCATCTTTTCAGTTTATTCGTTCTTACCTTAACATCCAAAGTGGAATCAGTCTTATTGTTGCTTTAAATGTTTCCTTTGCGTGGATTTATTTATTTACATTATTCACTGGAATTACATTGCCGATTAATGCGTCTTGGACTAGATCATTAATTAGTAATTATAGTGAATTCTGTCGAGAACATTTTTATATTATATCATTGTGATACATCAATAGACTGTTGATCCATCTTTACATTAAATTTCATTTTGATATTAGCAAATGTGAGGCACATTAACACATTCAATATTAAAAATTATTTGGTACACACTTGAATTCAAACGGATCATCATAGTTTTGATTCATTGTTTGATCAACTGATTGTTTAACGGCCCACATGAACATTAGAGCAAAGTAAGTTTCCAAAGGACACCCATCAAGATGGTTTGCACTATCTGGACTAAATTAGTAACAGCAAATTTCTGGTCGCAAAGTCGTTAGGCTCAAAACTGAGCCAGCACGGCTAAATAGTAACTGGAATAGTAACTATAAATAGCAGGAATAGTAACTGGTAACATAACTTTATGCTACAGAATATTATATGACACCCAAGAAAGAGGACAAATGTATACAAACTTGTTATTGTTACAAAGACGTAACAGAACAAAATTCAGCTGGCCCTATAACCTATAAGTATAGAAATCAATTACAGCCGCAATGTCCATTTGATTTTAGAACCGTAATTAATTTGCTACAAAGATAATGAATCAAATTTATCAACTTGTTAGTTCTTCAGTTTATAAACAAAAAACACCCCAAACACTGAGAAGTGCCAATTATGTCAGCAACATAAAATATATAGTTTAATTTCCAAAATCTAAAGATTCAAGTGGCAGTGGCTAAGTGGTAGCGTGCAGGACACCTGACCAAAAACCTACATGTTTGGAAACTGACAAGGCAATAATAAGCGAACTTCGGCGTGTGTCTTTCCTGGTGTAGACAATTTCAACTGCTTTTTAACCACATAGCCTTTCATGTGTTCTTGTTTTGTTTAAATACATCCTACCGAACAGCTGTCCATCCATCAATAGGAAAGAAAAGACTGATTATATTAATCAAATATGCTGTGCTTTTGGTAATATTACCAAAACTGCAAACAAGATATCAAGGCCAGTGGATCTAAAGGATATTACAATTTGCTTCAGGAGAAAAGGCCAAAAAATCAGAAAAACTACTTAAAATAGGACTTTCATTTGATAAACAATCTTTGAGTTATGTTTGTAAATTGACTTTTAAAAAAATGCAAGAGCTTTACCTTAATGTGACTGTTCATTTCATTGGGATCCCTCTTAACTAAATCCAGATCTGCCATCCTTGCAACTCTTACTTTCAACGTCCCGCACTTTTCTGCACCGATCTGTCACAATGAAATGAAATAGCAAACGGGCAGGGATTTAATATATAGGCGTCATTTCTTCGCAAACACAAACAACAATTGTGCAAACTGTCTGCTACACCATAGAGTGTATTTATTAGTCTACGATGTTGCGTGTACCTCGATGAAAAAGGTATCAAATTAAAACGATGAAAGGTAATTATGTTAACCTGTTACGCACTACCTCATTTTGTTATTCAGGTATTAGAACAGTAGGTAGGCAATCAGTGTAACTGCTTATATTACCATATATTCATGTAAAAGTAATAGCTCTCCAAACTGTTCATTATAGTCGATATAATAATTTGATGTTTTAATCTTCAGTTCCATCAACAATAAGGACTATGAGCGAAATATGTGCTGTTTCTACGATACATTGAATAGATGATGGGTATATTTTGCATCAATACATTATATTCTTCATAACTAATATTTCTTCAATGTCCCGTTTGATAAATGATTCAGTAATGCATCTTTAGCCGATTGGCGTATATCTAGTGATTTTATCAGTCGAACGTTATGTTTATATCAGGGCCATGAAATGAAATAATAATCGACAGAGAAAGCTTGAAAAGGATTGTAAGTCAGAAAAAAGCTAGTACATTATCAATGGCTTCGCATTGAAAGTCCCTACGCATTTACAGCGTCCTCCAGTACGCTTCTGAGCGATTCACATCAACTTCCAGACAGCGGTATGAGAGGGTCAAAACTGAAAATCTCATACATACTAGGTCTTTTTGTCATGAATGAATATATGGATTATTGTTTAAAAGATATATAAATTCTTTAAAAGATATACTTGACATTATCATTGCAATTGATATCGTTCACGTTCAATCTATGGCATCTTCCCAAGTACCATTGTCTGAGCCTTTTTCACAGGCTTTTGCAAAAGGGATAGCATAACAAATTCTCGTGAATTTCCATCACGTAGCTTGAAATAGGGTTTGGTCACACTGGCAACAATTAATTAAAACCGCTGAGATAAATATTTTTCATAGTGATGATACGTAGAATATACATTATGCTGTATTTTTGTAAAAAAAAAGGAGTGACGAACGAGTAGATTACAAGAATGAATGGTCGCAAACTTCGAGCAAAATTAAATGTTTTTAGAGGCTAAAACAAAGGAGCAACTCGTTTGAAGATAATAATTACATTTGAACCAGTTGTAGATACCAGTTCTGGATGATTGAGTTTACAAAGTAGTTCAGATTACTTGGCCTCTATTCGCAACAAATATATAATAACGGAAAAGGTTTTCTTTTATGCGGGTTCATTTCAGTCTTGAAACGGTAATGACTGAAAATACTTTTAGATTTTGCAGCAGTGCTAAAGCTGATATATAGCGCAGGACCCAAGAGGTATATGACTTAATCGTCAGGTGATAATAGATCCAACGATAATTAATACAAATCGACCCGTTGTATCAGGACACCACTTTGCACTACCTGATTTAACACTGCACGCTTTTTTGCATATAGGCAAGGGGAGTTTAATAAAATCTATTTTAGGTATATGTATATATTAACGTGCATCTACAAAGGAACGCTCTCTTTATACCCGTATACTACTCACTGAATGGACATTTTCCGATATGGTAGCTGTATAATGTGATTTGATCGCTACGTGCCTCTCAGTTTTCTAATCGAATTCTCCTCAACAATTAGAAGGCTTGTCATTACTGGGTGTACAATAGTGAATGGACTGCTTAAAACGTTTTCAATAGGTGCTGAAAGATGTTGACTTTTTAATAGCGCTGATAAGGAGAATTCAATAGATAATGTCTTCACAAGGTCATTGTGAAAGTAATCTCTCTATCAAAAAAAAGCATCCGGTGAATGATTCAATTGTAAACTACAACTAGGACAACGTGATACTTTTTAGCTTTATTGCCATTGTCCAATTACAGTATAAAACTATAACAGCATGTCACAATTTAACTTTATTATTATTTTACAATTGCTGGCTACAAATATCACAGCTTGACAAAATTTTTAGTTTTCTGACTAGTTTTAAATACATGTTACACTTTGAGCAGCATGATTCAGTTTTATTTGTATTACTATGTTATAAGTACAGACTACAAATGGGACACATTTTTCAATTTGTTACAATTACATACTTCATAAAGGAAATCATTACACATTTTAAACTTTATTCTATTTTTTCAATTGCACATTTACAAGTAGGACATTATGACACAATTTTAGCTTTGCTATTAGCTTAAAAAGGCTGTTTAACCCTGATATTCGGTGAAAATGAAGAAAACATATTTGCACGACGGACAAACAATTTAAATCATCAGAATTATTTTTCTTATTTTCCTTTGTATAGTAATGATGTAGTGTTACATTTAATTTGAACGTTTTCGGGTAATTTCATGTACTAAAAAAATAAATCTGAGAAAGCCTTTCGATAAATGTCCATTTAGATTTCAATGATGTCGGAATGGTGCAATAAGCCGTGCGAAACGTACTGTACATAAACTTTCCATGGGAGTTTAAAGACGTCTTCTTACCTCATTTATACTTCTCAATATTGCCTTTAATATTGTCTTATTTGTTTAAACTTTATATGCATCTGAGCTTTCTATTTTTGTTAAATATGGTATTTCGTTTTACATTTTACACTGAGAATTTAATGACAAAATTGTTTAATCAAAACATTCTCAGTGTCATGGACCTTGCCTAAAAAGCATCGTCACACGTATCTCTTGGTGGGTGGGGTGGTGTTTACTTTATTACTGCGTATGCAGTACATATAATCATTCAGTTTATGGCAATGGTGCTCTCAATATAGTGGGAAACACAATAATAACAAAAATACATTAAAAAGACGAGCCTCAAAAGGAATGTAACCTATACGTATTTTATTGAATTTTGACAGGAAACGAGATTGAAAACGACACAACTTTTCATGCATCATATAAAAGTTTGTTAACTAAGCACATATAACGTAAATTGCACGAAACTATTAGATTATCTGACTAATATAACTTATTAGGCTCGATTTATGTTGAACATACATACTGTTCCACACGTGGACCTCAGGCCGCTGTTAAAAAGAAATTTAAAAAAATTCCACGTGTGTTCATAAAATAAACGATACTTGTGTTTACCGGTAATAAGAAAGATCTCAAAATATTCTCTCATATTAAGGCATAAATTGAGCCATTATGACCGTATGTGGTAAATCTGTGTTTCACAGGTTCGGGGAAAAGCAGTATGATTGGAAATGGAAATTTAACCTTAGGATGAAACCATGCCGAGGAAAAGAGGAAATTTAATAGTATTTTGATACTTATTTTGATCAGCAATACGGATGACGAAATGCAGGAAGGTGGAAATGAACATAACGGGCTTAGTGTCATTGGGGATTTAACTTAACGGAAATGGCATTCTGAAAGGAAATAGAAACTGATATTACAGATTGTACTATAAGGATGCAGACTGCATAAAATAAACACAAAGATGTCACTGTGTGGAAGGGAAATTTGAATTTCGCCATACAGTCATACGAAAATAGGGTCGATGGAATTTTGCATTATATATAATACTATCATACAGGTTAGAGAAATTAAATTCGTACTCTACCGAGTTTCGAACCCAGGTCCGCGATTAAATGGCACCCATCGCCTTGCCTGCACGCACCAACCCATATACCGTCACGACTAAGCACGCATCACCAAAAAATGATGGCACTGAATCGGTGTTATATAAGCTCGTGCGTAGCAGACACACTCGCATGACATCCTAGTAATTATATATATATATATATATATATATATATATATATATATATATATATATATATATATATATATATATATATATATATATATATATATATATATATATATATATATATATATATATATATATATATTACCAAGACTCGGTCTAGAAATTCCAAAGAACAAACATGCAGTCTAGCGAGAGAGGAAACTGATGGGTAAATTCCACGAGGCAGGATATGTACAGTCTGCAAGAGAATTGTTTCAAATTTACAAAGGTGCAAAATATTGTTCAAACTGCTTTTGCAAAGTTTCTTTAAGAATGAACCCGGACATATATTTATACTGTAAACAAAATCACCATATTTAGCGTAAGCAAGATGAGTAACTGTTACCGTATTTTGAACTAGTTTGCCTTTTTTAATTGTATCTATTAATTTGATTGTGATCTCATTCAATTCACAGACTTATAACTTGTTAAAGTTTATTTTAAAATATTTTAATATAACCAGAAATGTTTAATTAATCTCTACCTAGGTTTACATAGAAAATTTACCCTCATTAATTTTGCTGTCTCGAAGAGAATACGGCCTTTATTTTAGAACAACCCTTATCTCTTGGTAGAAAGTTTTCTATATGTGCTCCTCGCTACTTAAAACTACACCTATCAGTATGATGATGAAGGCTATTATTTATATATATATATATATATATATATATATATATATATATATATATATATATATATATATATATATATATTGTAAATAATAATCAAATTATTATTATTATTATTATTATTATTATTATTAATAATAATAATATTATTATTATTATTATTATTATTATTATTATTATTATTATTATTATTATGATTATTATTATTATTATTATTATTATTATTATTATTATTATTATTATTAATATTATTATTATTATTATTATTATTATTATTATTATTGTTATCATTATTATTATTATTATTATTATTATTATTATTATCATAAACTGTATTTAGGCTTCATCAATAAGTCAAGAAGACACCCAGCGAAACAATCTTTTTCACCAATTTGAATCGTTTCTTCTACCGTTTCAAACGTACGAGTTATTTAAGAACTGTATTAAATCTGACATGCATATATTTGATTGCAAAACAGTTACTTTATCTTTTGCAATTTTAAAACTTAAACTATTTAGAGGTCCAATAGTCAATGGCACTTTTTACTATAAAATGGATGGGAGTCACTATGTTTGGCGTATGACGTTCATACAAAATGACGGTGTTTTAAGACTCTTCATCTTGCACAATACTGGTTGTCCCCATTTATGTACACAATGCATTACCAATGCATAAGCAATCAATACATTTTGTCACAAGCTGTTCAGAAATACTAAGTAAAGAATAACATGAAAGGCACACACTTCGCCAAAAAAAATAATCCAATCGTCACATGTGCATCTTCGATCTGTCCAGTATAAATGACACATATTAGTTTTATTTTACTATAGTTTTCCTATACTTGCTGTTCATCAGAATATAAGTAAACAAATCGGTAGACAGTTTCAAAACTAATAGAAAGATCGGTACCTTGCTTTGTAGAAAATATTAATCATACTTTCAACATCTATCATAATTTCAGGTTGTTGTATCTAATCCTTCTTTTCCTTCCGATGTGTCGAGGAAAAGATGCAAGTAGTTGTGTTCTAACAATAGGACAATATTATAATTCAGTTAAATTAATTTTGAAGCATTAAACTTTTGCTTCTTTTTATTTATTTATTTTGAACTTGGATCCTGGTGAAAAACATGCCACACGCTTCGCACATTGGAGCCAGGCTGCAATTAATGATGGTTCCGAAGCACTTCTGGAGAAAGCCACAAACAATGGAGAATTCCCTCAAACATGGTGTCAGACACCAGATATGTTGGAACGAGGTGCAGGCGAATGTACATCCCCATTCTAGACCAATGCAGAGACCACAGAGGGTTGTCAGGAATATGTACATGCAATTTTTGCCGCAGTTGAAACATGCATAGCTGTTTCTCCATATGCAATCAATGCTACGTACCCCTTCTGGCTCACCGAGGACATCTTCAAAATTCACCTACAGATAAAAAAGAATCTTTTTTAGTTCAATCTAGTCCAAATCTATATAGATAAAAGTCTTGTTTATTATTTGCTTATCTACAGCATATTTCGTTATTGATCAAGTTTGGGAATTATTTTCTTCAAAAAAATGCGTTTGTTCAAAACCTTTTTATATAACTTAGCACATATGTAAAGACTCAAATATAGGGAAGGAAATATCACAAAAATCATTCACAAACATAAATAATGAATGAGAATATATGATTTTGATGCACTACATTGATTTACTACAACTGAATCATAGAAACCTCGCCAGAGATAAGGGTCAAATACATTCATAATCTATATAGTCAAACTGTCCTAACTGTAACCTAAATTGAGTTGCCACAAAATCGCTCTAATTTCTCCCTCGCAAATTTTTTTACATAAATGTCATTTGATCAACGGTCACCAGTCCTCACCGGTAAGATGCAATGTTTCTTAACCATGCAATGGTTTCACCTTGTCTTATGTGGTTACTGGAGCGTAATCGTAATGACCGCTCCAAGAATGCAAATTAAACTTCTTTCGTTTAATGAGCAATGCATGGTATATATAATGGTATATGTCGATGTTGAAAAGTTTCATATTTCGATTGCACTTCGTAATCCAGTTAAACTCAATGGTATCAACAACTTCGAAAGCAACGTGGATTGTATCGTACCAGGAGAAACCATGCACTATTGACATCACCTATGACTTCATAATCCGAATTTCCTCTGACCCTTCCCACTAAAGGCTACGTTTAAGATTCAAGTCACACACACACACACACACACACACACACACATACACATACACACACACATTCAGACACAGATCCTGTCCACTACAGTTTTGATACTTAGACATTTTACGTTGGGTTGAATGGTCCCTGGCAATTGCTTGTATAAAACTTGGAATTCACCACACCGTGTGGTGAAGGCACTGGATAAAAGTTTACCACGCGTCAGATATGTATGTAATCGACATGAAAATCTATTAATCTTTTTTCTGAGAAATTGCGAGCAATATAATCGTTATGTCTTCCATCCGCTGTCTGACGAGACGAAACCATAGTTGATGAATATGACATAGTACTCAAAATTTGTATTGCTAGTCGTACAGAAATTTCGCAACCTACATGTCCATGACATCAGAGGTCTAATAGTCACGTGCTATTAGAACAAACCCGTTTCCAATGTTATTGTACAAAAATGTGAATATATTAAATGAATGTCACATACTGTTTATTAAAGAACTAGGATATGCGTGATTTTCAACATATTAATTTGGATAACATCGACCAGAAACCCGTTTCAGTCTAATTAACTCGGATAGTCATATTTAACAAGAGCAGAGCAAGTGCCGGCAATGTTTTTACTTTTTACGCGAATACTGGGTTAACATGTTCTCTCTGCTTAATAAAAGCGGCGGCGAATAAAACCTTTCGACAGGCAATAGGCCATTTCATACTGGATTTGACCGAATTGCTCCGTAATTATCTGAAAAACCTCCCGAGTCACTTTATACTCCAGCCAATCAAACGCTGGTGGGCATATGTACATAACAAAATGGCGTACATTGTTGTTTAGACGTGGCAGATTAAAACAAATTAAGAAATGCCCGCTACCTGCCCGCTGAATGCCCGGGACTTCTGCAGCTTTACCGTCGATAAATATTCTAGGTTTGTTATACTGCGTATTAATACGAAAAATTCCTTTTATTGGTAAACGAAACTCGATTTATTCAATACTGTGTCATGGTAAAAAAGGGATTAAATTTTTAACATCAACACCGTTTCCATACTCGCATGTACATGTCCAGATGTAAACAGCTCATAGCTACTCTCTCGTATAGCTTTAAAATCCGCTTTTGTTTCCAGAAAATAAAACAGGATTGTTCCAATATTAAATTTCGTCAATATCTGTGGCATCATCGCTGTTGAATAGGCATTTTTCAACTCGATAAACGAAGCTGAAGTAGTTGAAACAGTTGATATGTCCGTATTGTTTTGACCACCAGCTATCGATTGGATATTGCGGTCGGCTGACCACCCGCCACATGATCAAAATTCCGAGCAAATTACGAAGTTCACCGAAGTCTCCATGAAATTGTCTATTGACTCTAACACTACATCCTAATATCAATGTCCAAATATACACAATTTGGTGAGTAGAATCGGATTAACAGCATATGTAACCCGACAATAGTCTCGGGAAACTTCGTTTAATTCTCTTAGCATCAAACGCCGCAACCAATAGCCGACAAAATGCGGTTGAGTAACAGCTTAACCCATCAAACATTTTAAGTGTGAAAACCTGGATTCATTTCTAAGTATACCAACTGCATTAGCACAATCTTTAGTCGTGTGTTTCACAGTTACATGTAAGCTTTCAATCAGTGATTTTATTTAGGACCTATTTCTACTGATAATAAGATACAAATGTTTGTTTTGTGTGTATTTGTACGAGAGAGAGAGAGAGAGAGAGAGAGAGAGAGAAGTGCATACACAGTTTTTTATGTTCGCTAAATAAACTCAATACGCGCATCTTTATAGCATATTTTTACTGCTAATAACAGCACATACAAAATAATAATAATAATAATAATAATAATAATAATAATAATAATAATAATAATAATAATAATAATAATAATAATAATAATAATAATGATAATGCTAGTCTGCTCATAGTACATACATTTGCCTTGAACCTAATCTGACAATTGAACCTGCCATCAAGAGTCGCCTGTGTAGAAAACAAACCTTTGTCCTTTTCCATTGGTGGCTGCTGTAGCTAGGTTTGAGTGTATATGTTATTTAGCTCTAAACATTAAATTTCAGGAGAGCTGAGGTAAATTAGTTTCAAACATCAAATTAAAGGGAGGTGGTCACGAAGATCATATCATCAAGTTAATGGTAACAAGAAACACTTTATTGTGGCAGAAATATGCCGGTCCATGACATTCTTGCACGGTTCTTTGCGATATAGATATAAGTATGTTGCGGAAGAGTGGGTATATTCCCAACGAAAATTGCTTGATTTACTGTTTAATCAACTGATTATTTAATGGCTCATATGAACATTGGAGGAAAGTATATTTCGAAAGGGTGCACTTCAATGTGGTTTTCACGTTCTGGACAAAATTCGAAATATCACCCTTCCAGTTGCGAGGGTTTAATCCCAACACTGAGCCATCACTTCTCAAATTCCAGCATAGGATTAGTAACTGGTTATGTGTATCATTAAACTTAAGAATATTATATATGATACTAAGAACGAAGACAAAGGTATACAAAATGGGGCATAATATCACAAATATAGTTGGGCAAAACCTTTATGAATAGTACCACTTACGAAATGTGAAAGAAAAGTATTCCCAATGTCCACTTAAATATAGAACCCTCATTAATTTATTACCAAGATAATAAATCAAATTACCAACATATTTTCTTCAGTTTATAAACACACACCCTCACTCTAAAAAAAAAAAACAAAAACTGACAAATTATAATTATGTCAGCATCATGCAATTTACAATTTACATACCAAATATACAAATTTAGGAAGTGGCGGTGAGTCGGTGGTTTGAGTATCTGACACCTGACCAAACTCCTGCAGATACGGAAACTTATAAGACCTAATCAACCGTTGACCCTGCCTGTTCTGTGGAGAAGATTCTTAGTTCCATTTGCCTCGTAATCACATAATATGTCATGTGTTATGTCGTTACAACACATCTTTCCAACCATCCGTATATTCTTCAATATTGAATAAAAAATGGATTGAAAGAAAGTTTAGGCTACACAATAATTTTTCCTCTTTTTTATAAATAGTGTCAACACTTTTTCAAGGTCTGTTGGCATAAATGATATTATTGATTGCTTTGTAAAAAGGGCTAAATCAGAGAAGGTACAAAAAATACGAATTATATTTTAAAAAACAACCAACAATCTTTGAGCTCTATTGATAAAATGCCCATTTAAAAACTCAAGACATTACCTTAATGTGGCCGTTCAATTCATTGGGATCCCTGTTAACCATATCTAGGTCTGCCATCTTCGAAATTATTACTCTTTTAAATCTCCAAGTTTCTGCGCCAAACCCTCTCGCAGCAAAATGAAATAGCAAATGGGATGGAGGTTTTATATATAAGCGTCAGTTCTTTACCAACTGAAACAGCAATTGTGTTAAATGCCTGCCACAACACAACATTTTCCTTTAGTCTAGATTTGTGCGTGTATTTCTAGAAGAAGGGTGTCAAATTCAAAAACTAAAGGTAATTACATTAACCTATTATGGACTAACTCGTGCTTTTATTCAGGAATCGGAACAGTGAGTTGGTTTTATATTGCATGTGTGTGGAGGAAATCAATGTAACTGCTTACATTACCTTACATACATATATGACTAACAGCCTCTCAAACTGCTTGCTATAGTTTAGAAAATAATTTCATTGTTCGTCTACGATAGCAACAACAAGAAATCATATGTCTTAGGTATATTATATTTCCATTTTGCACGGAGTAGATCAGATACAATCTTGGTTTTATCTTTTCTCTGGTCAGAATTGAGCATACGTATTTTATTTCGAAAGAAATGAAATAGAATCTAAGTACAACATTTTAACATACTGTTAAATAGAGAACATTAGTATATATACTTTTTGAGTGGATAAAAGGAAATGTTTAACGTTTCCTTAATATGGAAATATAATGATCATAATGGAAGCTATATTTTCTGAATGTTACATGAAGCCATTTCAGAGGTGATGCCACATTTCGGTACCATATACCTCCAATGTGTCGAAATAATCTTTGTTACACTGATGTGCATCATTATCTCATTGTGAAATATATAATAAAATATACAGATTTAATTAAAAGACACACAGGCAGATAGAGGATGCAAGCATATTGCATACATGTTAGTTACAACCGTAGCTATAAATATTGCTCAGAATGATCACTCGTATGTTATAGAAAACAATGTAGGTTTTACGATATCCCTGAGAACGAAAAGAAATTGTTACAAAATATAAGGAAAATATTGAAAAAGCTGATATGAATGATTGACACAGTTGAAATTAATAATACATTTAAACCAGATGTAGAAATGTAGAAACCATCCTACAAACTGATTATTACAAGCCACTCAGATTTCTGATCGACTTCTCAACAAGTAAAGGGCTAGTCTTTTGAGGGTTTTCAACACAATGAACTGCTTTAAGAATGGTTTGAATAGTTGCTCAGAGATGTTGACTTTTTCGAATAGCTCTAACAGGAAAAGTTCAATAGCTAACTGCTTTGCATGGTCATTGTGAAAATTATCGCAACATAAAATCGAAACACATGGCAAATATCGCAATTACCAGGACAGCTTTACAAATTTTTGGCTTTATCATAATTGTGCAATCACAAAATACAACTAGGGCGACATGACACATTTTAGCTAATTAATATTTACAAATACTGACTACAACGCACATGACATGTTTAGTTTTGTTTTAAGGTTAAATTACAGGTTACAACTAGAATAGCATGACAAATATATTATTATTATTATTATTATTATTATTATTATTATTATTATTATTATTATTATTATTATTATTGCTGCAGACTAAATATAGCTCAGATCAATTTAGCTTATTGCCAATATTACAAACTACAACAAGGATAAGATGATAACAAGACACATTGAAACTTAGTTATTTTACAATTACATGTACACATTAAAGGACATCATGACACAAGTTTAGCTTTATTATTAGCTTGAACCAAGAATATTGAGCCATGATATTCGGTCAAAGTAAAAATGAAAGATTTTTACTACAGACACAAAGTTTAATCATGGCTATATTTGCATTTTGCATTGGATGTGATTGCTGTAGTTTAATAATTAATTTGAAAGTTTTTGGGTAATTGCATGCACTGAAAAAACAAATAAATTTCAGAAAACCTTTTTTTCTTTTTTTTCTAGATTAGTTTCTACTCAGGCTTCAATCTCTTGATTTCATTGGTCATTCACAATATTGCCTTTTGTTACTACCTTAATTGGATTATTGCGTCTGATTCTTTTATTTTTGGCATCTTAGGTATTTATTTTTAATTTTACCACCGGTTCCGGAAATAGAGAATTTTATGATGAATTGTTTGATCAAAACATGTTTTGCTTCTATGCAGTATAAGGTATCGATCAGTTTCTCACGATGCTCCTCTCATTTTTGGACAACACTGTACAAACAACAATACCCGTATCTCTAACCCACAGAAAACAAACTTTTTTCCTCCAATATTAATATGAATTATGGCAGAACAAATGAGATATAAAACAACCTATCATATCTTAAATCATATAAAGTCAAAAGACGGTAAACAGAAATAACAAATTTGTCGTGAAAAAACGATATTAGTGTGTAATAAGAAAAATATTACCATATTCTCTTTCATGGAACGGGAATTTAACATTAACGCAAAAATTATGGTTCTAAGATATAAAGATATGTTTCACAGATTCTGGAAGGAACATCATGAGAGAAAATGGTAATTTAATTTTAGGATAATAACATGTCGGGGTGTAGGCGTTTAATATCGTTATGATGCTTTCATGACAATGGCGAATTTAACAATATGAATGACACTATGCGGGAGGTAGGAATTGAACATTGTGGTGAATGGGAATTTGACATAATGGACACAATGAGAGCAAACCGATAATAATATTACAGATGGTACTATAAAATTTCGGGCTACAGCAAAGTAAAGCATGGATGGTGCTGTGGGGGAAAGGAAATATGAATTTCACCTTTGCGACAAGTAAAATAAAAATAGCGTTCAATGGAATTTGGCACTACATTTAATCACTTTTGGAGCATAAGGAAGATTGAAAGTTTGGGCATCATATTGTCACTGACCAACACCTACTATATTTTCACAAAAGTAAAGCTGTCTGAAACTAAGACACAGACGAGAAATTTCAAAGTACAGATTTCAATTGTATAGTGTGAGAGTGCTGGGTGAGTTCCATACGGCAGGATATATGCGATATGAAAGAGTTGTTTCCAATTGTGTGATATCGATTTAAACTTAACGATGGCATTGAAGATATCTCTATTTGACTGGCGTAGCTCCTTAAGAAACCGGCCACAAACAGCAGTCAGGTAAAGTTATATAATTTTTGTCTCTTTCCACCAAGGTGCTTTATCTCTGTCCGTGACAAAATTCAAAGCATCGCCATTCGTTGTGATAAATATTGCTTAGAATGATGATGAGTAAAGATATATAACAAAGGTGTAAAGAACCTGGTCATTTAAAGATAATAATAAATCTGTCATATCTGTAAAACTGAACTGATCCTGAACGATTGAGTGTACACAAGTTGTTTAGCCTATTTAGTTTTTTTAAAGCTCCCTCCATCTTGCCTGGAAACGCTAACTATTGAAAGTAACAAAATTTCACACTTTTGGTTAATTCCATTCTCATTTTTCGTGTTTAAAATATATGGAATTTATACTGATTTGAAAATTATATATAGCAGTGGATCTAGAAGACAACTGATATGAATTTTGTGGTAATACTATTACATATTTACATATTTACATTTATTCAACCTCACAACAGTCATTTACTAAACCCACCAACAAACATTATCACATTTAAAACTCAATTCTTCATAGACCTGATTATAATGTTCTACAATCTTCATTGGTGTCCCACAAACTAGCATCAGATCACCTCTGCGTCAAAAGCCATCTCAAAGTATAAGTTAGTGTTCCATCTATATTTAGTACTAACAGAACACACACCCCTTATGCTAAATAGTACCTATCCAATTCATGACATCCAAGAAAACCCAGCAACTTCATCAGCCCTTACAGCAGTACAGCTTAACAAGTGCTAGCGTTTATTGTTTGACAAAGATGCCCCGGCAACCAAGTGCGGAGTATCTGTTCAAACCAGTTCTCCATGGTATAGCAGTATTAAGAACAGCTTTGCACAGCTAAATGAAAGCGCCGTAGGGTTGAGAGGATATATCTTTTCACCAGCCTCACTTTTCACAAGTGGATCGACGAAAACTGCTAAGAATATTTTGAAAAACATAGTTCATACAGCAAAATCAACATGCTAGAATTGTAGGATCGATGAAATTCAAACTATTTGAGGTTACGAACTATCTGATGTCATATAATACATTTTCAACACGTCAAACCATCTTTACTTTGGTCGACTATCCGGAAATGTTTGCAAATCTCTTCCGTGACAAAGTTCAATCTATTAGAGATATGGTTAATAACACAATTTCAATTGACTCCTTATAGTTGTAAGACACGATATACACGTCAGTCTTAAAAATCATTTGAACCTGTCTCTATGGAATTATTACATACTACTCTGATGAATATCGCCCCATTTTATGTGATCCGAATCCGACATCGCTGATACTTGATTGCTTAGATTCAATATTGCTTTCACTAACCGACGTTATAAACATCTCTCGCTCATCGCTTTGGGAATTCATTTTTCAAAACTATCATTGTGAAACCTCTCTTGAAAAAAAAACAACACTTGACGCTACTTATTTAAAGAAGTACCGCCCTGTTTCTCAACTTACATTCATTTAGAAACAAGTTGTACTATCTTAATCTATATCTCATCCGAATTCAGAAAAATCTTTTTATCAATGTTTAGTCTGAATATCAACCATCACCATAGTACTGAAACTTTTCTTCTGAGATGGTTACTGCACTGTCCTTCTGAGAGTAGTTATCGACCTTCTGTCTGCTTTAAATAATGCAAATATTACCGTCCTCGCCATTCTTGACTTGACACAATAGATCAGGATATATTACTTCACCATCACCAGCATATATTTGGTATTCACAATACATTCTTACTATGGTTCGAGTCAACAGGACACAAACTGAGTCCGTAAATGGAAAACATCCAAGCTCAATTCATATTTGATTTGGTGTTAAACAAGGCTTTGTTCCCAGGCCAGTTCAATTCATTATGTACACCTAGCCCTGCTCAAGTGTCGTAGAACGGCAACTGGTGTTTCACGTTATTGACACTAAACTATACCAATCCAGCTCCCCAACTAAATCAGTGGCTATTACCTAAGACGTAGAGAAGTTTAAGCGTGGTCATGGATCACATGTAACAAGCTGGAGATGAATTATGCTAACGCTGAAGCCATCCTAATCACCGCGCTTAGATCGTCTCAGGTAATTTTTTATTTTCCTTAAGCCGATTTTAGTGGTTATGATGCTAATTGAAACTAGTTTACCCAAAGGTTGAAAGCAGCAGATATTTGAACTACTTCAGACTTATTTCATCTAATATTTCTGAATAAACGTGAAACATATTAATTGTGTTTGTACAAATAGCACATGCAATCAATAAATACCTGAAAATAAATACCCACTGTTTCAAAATAAATTACGTAGAACAGTTGAAAAGAAGGGCTTTCATTATCTTTAAAGCTTTTATTCATATCACATACTACATACATAATTCAATCCACAGCTAAATTTCTCTATAATCTCTCTCTCTCTGATTCTGTCTTTCTGTCTGTCTGTATCTATATATATATATATATATATATATATATATATATATATATATATATATATATATATATATATATATATATATATATATATATATATATATATATACCAATTCCAATTAAGACATGTATATATTATTCATTTTTCAGTAATTCAAAAAATTATTATAACATCCTAATGTCTTTTTTGTTGAGTCCTTGTTTGTCTTCCGATTTTTGGATTTGAAGATGCATGATCCGGTGTTCAAACAATAGGACAATATCATCTATCCAATTAATGCAGAACTGAAGGATGAAGCGTTAAATTCTTTTTTATTTATTATGAACTTGAATCTTACTGAAACACATGCCACACGCCTCGCAAACTGGCACCACAGAACAGTTAAGGATGGTTCCGAAGCACTTCTGGAGGAAGCCACAAGCAATGGAGAATTCCCTCATGCATGGCGTCAGACACCAAATGTGTTCAAAAGCGGCGTATCCGAATATACATCCCCATTCTAGAGCAATGCAGATACCACAGACGGTTGTCAGAAACTTGTACATACAATTTTTGCCGCAGTTGAAACATGCATAGCTGTTACTCCATACGCAGTCAATACTACGTACTCCTTCTGGCTCACCGAGGACATCTTCAAAATTTACCTACAGAAAAATTAAAATCGTTTTGTAGTTCAGTCTTTTGCAAAGCCGTATCTATATAAATAAAATACTACGTGTTTGTTATGCATAATAGTACCTGTAGTTATTTATCTAGTATTACATCTTTTCTTTAATTTTTTTCGTGCTAATGTGCTTTCGCGTAAATCACTTCATGCAGATTAACACGGAAAACCATTAGGGGAGGTGACAGAAACTATCAGACATTAGAATCTCCAAAACACACAATTCAAGAGATTGACTGTCGTTAATATACTACATCAATTTACTCGTTTCTACATCTTGCAGTAATCTTGCCAAAGGTAAGGTTCAAGAAGTTAAAGTATGTATGTAAATATTTTGAGACCTCAAAATTAAATTTCAAACAAAGGAGGAAAGTATAAAATAAAGTGGAAGTTCGACTGCAAGATTATACCATAAAGCTAATGATAGCAAATGATGGTTTGAAAACGTCAGTGTGCCACAAAAATGCCGGTGGATGACTTTCGTGAGTGGACCTATGTGGTATAGAAATGGTTATATATGCTGGGGAATTCATTCTCCAACTGAAGATTGGCCGATTGATCCATTGTTTGTTTAACGACACATCTAGATATGAAAAGTCATAGGGATCAGAGTTGTTTGGAGAAAATTATCTCCATAATGGATACACCAAGATTGTTCCTCTATCCTTTACAAAATTTAAAGCAGCACCATTCGAGTTGCACGATTTTTAGCCTTTACATCAAACCACGAAGATTCCAGATATAGTAAAACATTAGTAAGTGAAGCTATGTACCTTTGTATTATTGAACATTAATAAAAAAAATATACGAAACAGGGCAAAGGTTTATAAATGTTGCAGATTACAAACATATCATGAATAAGCTAGTATACACCTATGGAAGAAATTCAATAAATAGTAATACATATGAAAGGTAACAAAATAATAGCCCCAGTGTCAGCTGGAGTGTTATAACTCAATTTACAATGCACCAACTTTCTCAACTTCTTTTTCTTTCAGTTTATAAACAACATTTTGATTGCATACTGTTAGGTATAACACTGACTACCAAAAAATAACCAACCATTTTAGCAGCATAACAATACAGTTTGCTTTCAAAATGTAAATTTTTATGATGGAGCCATCATTGAGATCTGGGTAGCGTACTGTACTAGGGACCCAAGGCTTCAAGTCTGGGAACTTACATGATCGACCGTGGCCGTGTCTTTACCATCGATAAAACAGTATATTCGAACTGAATAACCGGTAAACGACCCATCCATCCATCCATTCATTCATACGGAAGAAAATTAATATGAATAGAATTTTTAAATTTCACAAATATTTTATTTTTATAATATCACCACAAATACCAACAAATCTGTAAGGTCTGTAGACTCAGAGGCTATTAAATTTGTTTGGGAGAATGGTTGCTAAATCATATAAGGTACCTAAAGTAGGAATTGTATAAAATATCATTGGAATTATGTTAATAAATGTACCTGTCAACAAAACTAAGTGTACGACAAAAGCATTGAAGCCACTTACCTTAATGTGACTGTTCAGATCATTGGGATCCCTGTTAACCAAATCCAGTTCGGTCATCTTTGCAATTATTTATTTTCAATCTCTCGAGGTAAACACCCAAAGTGAAGAAATGGTAAATTGGCTGAGAACTTTAAATGTAGATGTAACCAATAGAAACAACCATTATGTCAAATGTCTGCCAGAGCACAGAACGTATTGGGTAGTTTAAATACTTGGGTGTATTTCACGACAAAAGCTGTTAAATTAACAAATGACAGGTAATTATGTTAACTTATTTGTATTACCACATGCTATTCATCAGTAACAGTGGGTTGGACATTGTGTTGTTGCTAAGTGAAAGAAAATCAAAATAACTACTTATTCAGCCTTACATCGATGTGTAATTACTGGCTTTTCAAATTGTAGTACCGACATTCAATAGTTTAGAAAATAATATGAATGTTTTCTACCTTAGTAACAACAGGAATACGTATGTCCTATGGCACCGAGCAGATCAGATACAACCTTGGTTTTATCTCTTATCTGAACTTGGCAAAGAATAATTAGTTTATTGAAAATCCTGAAGAACTCAAACGTAACTTAAGTGTAACTTTTCAAAGCACATATACAACCGGTAAGGGTGAACACATTCAATATACAAATATAGATGTGTTTTTCATTGGATAGAAGAATATGTTTCACTTGTGCTTAATGTAAAAATATAACATCCAAAAGAGCAAATATATGCCTTAATGGGACAATATTTTCTCATCTCCATCTCCACTGTGGCGAATTTAATCTTTGTGAAACTAACTCGATTCTATATTTCATTATGAAATATCTAATTAAACATACATAATTAATCCAAGTCTCTAAGTGATAGAACATAACTATAATTAATAAAAAATTACTTCAAGGATATAGTAGATTCATCATATCATTGGAAACTAGTGGTTTGGTGATTTATGCATTGCACTTGCAATCAGAAGGGTTCAGGAATAATCCCCAGCATCAGATCGACCCAGATCTGTTACTGTGAAGTATCCTTGAGCAAGACTTTTACATGGTTCGGAAGGATAAATCCTTCAAAGTGATACCATCCAGTAGAACGCCTTACCACCAACACACACATACACACATGCACACACACGGAGAGAGATAGAGCAGTCTTAGTTTTTTAAGAAGGTTAATGCCTCAATTGTTAGTGCATGTGGAGTGTTGTCATTTATTTTGAAATTACAGAGAATAAAGCATGGAAAGACATTATAGTCATGAAAACAGAAGAAGCTTATTATATCAGATTAGTATAGATCTAGGTACATAAAAACAAACATCTGATATATAGACGCCTTCCTGCTAGGAATGTATCTATATACCTGAAACTGTCATCATAATTTAGATTCTTTTAATTTCATCTTGAGCATCTTCCTAGTGTCAATGAATTGTTTATATTTTTAATGTCTTCGCATATGCATTACAATTCCTTTATTCGTTGTCCTTTCATATCGAGACTATTTTAAATTATTCAGTTGAGTTTCGAGTAGTTAGGATGCTAGGATCAATGGATAAGTTGCTGGGAGGACGGTATTTGATTACTCATTGTGAAGGACGAAAGCTTCGAAATCATTGGTCTGCAGGGAACTATTTTGGTCTGGAGGGTTCCATCATAGGTGGTTTTCACATGCCCAATGGACAAGAGGTTTGTAATCAAAATTACGTCGTGTTCGTAGTCCATTTTGAAGCATTATTGTCACATATATTTAATTTAAATTGCTTGCGTAATATATGTCTTTACTGGGAAAGAGTTTTGGCCTACTTGACGTTTGTAATTTGTTAAAATTTATTTGAATTCGAAGTCAGAACCTAGTCTTGATTAGATTGGTGTGGAAGCGAGCATATAAATAAATCTTTATGTAATGTTGTTCTTTTATTGGAAGTTGATCCTACCGAAAATTAAGTCCCTAATTTATATCCTGCTTGTGCAGTCATCGGAGCTACGACAAAATAAATATTGAGAATAACGATGATCAGGATATTGTTCCTATACCAGACATTTATTGGTCAGTTTTTCGATGAGGTCACCTTTGTACCAAGTTTGAAATCAATCAAGAGGTATTGATCGCAGTCTCATTTTATTACTAATTCTTCTTTTTCTAATTTTCATGAGAAAGGAAAACCATTCATTGTCATAATAAAAACTTTTATACGGATTGTTTTGCACATGTTGGTCTTTCCAAATCTGTCCAATGTGATCATTGATTGATTGAATTTTAACGGCGCACCAACACTTTTAGGCTATTTAGCGCCATACAGTAGGTCATATTTGTAAAAAAGTTCAATATCGACCAGCGATATAGTAAAAAATCCATAGTAGATAAATACAAAATGGTAAACGTTGGTAACAGTTAAAGATATTGGTTCACGATCAACGGGAGATGTAAATGATGTATCTTGATGAAAAGATGTAAATAATAGTTGGTATTGGTATTAGTTAAAAATTAGTTTGGGTAAGGTCATAAAAAGTTACAGTTTAAAATAAAGATTTACTTCCTTTAGGAACTCTAAAATACTAATGATTTGAATAGTATCAAAAAGTTCCTGCATGTCGTGTACATTATAGTATTTATCACGCGTAGGTTGCAGGTCGGAACACGTGGTCATAAAGTGTTTAACAGTAAATGGTACATTGCAAGGAACGCACTCTGGTGGATCTTCACCTTTTAGTATGTGTGAGTGGGTAATGTATGTATGACCGATTCTGATTCTTGCAATGACAACCTCCTCCCTACGAATAGTTCTGTAGGAAGGAGTCCATTCTCCCAAGATTGGTTTGATGGCATGAAGTTTGTTATTGATTGCATCATCCCATGATACCTGCCACTTTTGACGTAGATTCATTATGCTCATTAAGCAACCCCAAGTGAATTTTACGTTACACGATCGGAAAAAATCTGAGACAAACCCTATCCTATTCTTGAATTCTTATCATGATCTACTCAATGAATTTACACATTATGCTAGATTTTATACTGATGGATCAAAGGTTGCTGATAAGGCTGCTGCAGCCTTCGTCAGTGGCAAACATATAACCAAAGAGCGTTTGCCAAATGATGCATCCATATTTACAGCGGAAATCAGAGCAATAGACCTTGCTCTGACATTTATCGAAACTAATCATATTTTAAATAGTATTATCTTCTGTGACTCATTATCAGTGCTTCAGGCGCTACACAATATCAAACTAGATAATCCACTATTGGTGAATGTTTTGATAAAAAAACTCTGAACTTAGTGCCTCATGCAATATAGTATACTGTTGGCTACCTAGCCATATTGGTATTAGAGGTAACGAAGAAGCAGACCGGGCTGCTAAGATGGCCCTATCTTTAGAACCATCGGATTTTAAATTACCATATTCTGATTTTAAACCTTGTACCAATGAGATCAAAGGTCACACTTTATCTCCGGAATTTTCCAACGAGTTATGTATCAGTTAGACATCCAACAGTTTAAATCTTCTGCCTAGCACCATGAAAGTCATGTCGAATAAGAAAGACTTCATCAAGCTGGATAATACAATATGATCCTATTGCTTTGATACCGTGTAAGACTTGGATGCCGGTACTAATTTGCCGTTATTCTGTTTTGGTGTTAGTTCATTGGAGTTTAGTCCTTTTGTGTATAGGCCAATTAAGTTGTTAGAAATAATGTTCTGTAAATGATTATTAAGAAATAAATCTTCTTAACAAGGTATATGATTTCAGATATAAATTATTAAAGGATTGTGAAGTAGCAAAAACTAATCTTCACACTCTGCTTAATGAAAAAATTGCAAGTAATTTAGGACAGGAATGCAAAGGAAAGAATTGTTTAATCTGACGATTGAGGTCTGGCTCTCTTTCCCAAATGTATATGTCCTCTATGGGATAAATATTATGATCCTTGTACAACTAAAAAGAAAGTTAAACACTTAAATTATACCATTAATATTTCTGAGAAGAAATAACTATGTCACATAAATATGTAGATGTTGATATCAAATCTATTGTTAATTTCCCCGTACATATTAGTAGAACGTAACTGTTGCAATATTGGGGTATAGCTGGAAATTATCAGAAAGTTTTTGGAAATTGTCAGTCCTCTGACAAATGTGTTCAGTAATAAAACCAAATTGTTCTGCATAGTATAAATCAAAGAAATAAATAAAATTGCGCCATCTCTTTCAGCTGAATTTGCAGTCAAAAATTCAATCTAGAAAGCTGTATTCTTTACATGTTTTTTTTGCTAATAAGGCGGCGTGTTATGTATATTCAGCTTATACTGTGCTCATGACATTTATCTGCAATTACGGTAGAGTTCTGGCCTACTTACTATTGTCATTTTTGAAAGATTTTTTTTAATTTGAATTTTAGTTCATGACCAAAACCTAATTACATCCTTATGGGTGATTCTTTTGACAACAATTGATGGAATTTTCCTTTGATATTGATTCAAACCCTGGGCCATTTTTGTTGTGTTATTGGTCAGGCGACATTCGGGATGTAAAGGACAAGGTAAAAAATTATTTACTCTAATTGAATATCAATTTGTAGAATCATTTTAATTTGAGAGCAATCGTTTATGTAATTTATTAACTTCCTTCATCGACATTTATAATTAAACACAACTTTGGGATTATTGAGGACTGATACAAGACTATTCTGGATTATATAATTTTGATGGATATCAAGACTATTGAGCCATCAGCTCTTTCATATTATCGACACATCATCACATTTACGACTATTATTATTCATTCGGATCATTCAATAGTGTTGGATGTGTGACATAAAATTTAGGATTCTTTGTGACTTAATTCAAGATACTGTTAAGTTCCTTATAAGTGTTCACCGTATTACGAAACATGCTGAGTTTTGCTTTTTTTCTGTTACATCCCTTGTTATAATCTGTGCGCATTCTCGTTATCCATTGTTGGCATTCATGAGCATGAGTATGTTGTCTGATTTATTCATCGAGCTGATAGTTGATAAATAAAATTCTCATCAACTAAACTAGATTCAGTGTCTTCGCTTGATCCAGTGTCAATCCGATTTCATTATGTTATATTAAAATACACTTTTGGATAGTGCCAGGGTAAGAACCCTACTTGTCGGTTGTTTTTAATGAGGCAACACAACAAAATTTGGTGAATTTCCATGCTGTGCTTTAGGAAAGAATGTGATAATAAACAGACATACGGAAAGACATAAGGTGAAAATATTGAAGAAATTATGTGTTAAAATATTTGGGATAAATATTTCTCGGATGAAATCGGTAAATATGTGGGTGATATTTTGATATTAACAATGTTAGGTAGAGCAAAATAAAAGATTTAAAAAAATGAATGTTGGCAAAAATTTAAAACAAAATGGTATTCTTTAAAAGGTGACGTAACTAATATAAATGAAGATATGAATAAACTGGAACCAGTTGTAGACACGGTACAGAACCATTCGTTCAGCCTATTTACACTCCCTATAGGATTAACGGACGGTTTCCTTAAAACAACTTTAGTTCCGTCTGAAATGTAGTGTAACGTTTAACTGCAATATTGAATATGTAATAAGTGGGCAACACATTTTGCCATGCAACAAATTAGGGACCATTTTTCTAAGATTGATCAACTGATAGTCATGCAAATTGACTAATTATATAATAATACCTGTTTTGCCATCTCTGTTAACGGCTGTTATAGTGTTGCATAGAAACTAGAAAGGTTCGATACTATGTTTTTGCGCCTCTATTGCAGAACATAATTCACTCTAGTAAGTTAATATTCATCGAATGAACACATATGCGATAGGATAGAATCATAATTTGCTGATCTATCGTTAAAAGCTTCTCAAGATTATGCCAAAAATTTAAAACAAGTATACTATTTGTAATCATTGTATGCAAAATTGAAAGGATTGCTTGGAGAAAATGTTTTGAATAAGTACAAATAAACAATATAATTAATAACACTAAAACAAATTAATACACAGGAGCATGGGTTAATCATTAGATCTGACTTGTGAACTTATTCAGACAAACATTTAGTTTAGTAGATATCTACTGTACAAGGACGATGTAAACCTATTCTAGCAAAAAGATATAAATATCTGCTGAAGATCCCAATAACAAATATTGACACCACAGCACAAAGAGTTGGCTTTCGGACCTTGATATTTGGTAATAATGCAATAAATGAGTATCAGTTAAAGCAGTGCAAACAAATTTTGATTGACTGTTTTGAAAAAGATTCATTTCTCAAGTTATGATTTGTAGTCATGCTGTAATTTCACACTTAATTTCATAGTAGGTGCAGCGTTATCAGAAAGATTGGATATGAACTGAATTTTCTGAAGAAAATGTCAAATCCAGTGATAATGCGAGGGTAGATTACTTGAGTAGAGTGTGAATTGCAAATCTTTTACCATGCAATTCTGGTTTTGTTAATAATAAGTTTCAGTTAGGGGTGGGGTGATGGATCACATTCCGTGAAGGTTTTACTACTAGTATTTCCACGGAATTGTGTGTAGTAAAATGTTTATTAAATAAATATAGCTGGGTTCTATTGCCGCGTATAGTGTTCAACGAGGGTGGCTACTTTTCAACTTTAATGAGTTCAGATATTCAGTTCGGTGAATCTAATGCTGCAAGGGCAAAGGTCCTAAAGTGAGAAACAAGAAATTATAAACAATTTACTTCTGCCATGGTTTCATGATAACGATGGCAATCCTAGAGCAAAATATGATTGTATTATCATAAAACAGCAAGGTTTGTGAAGAAGATGTTCTATTTATGCAAGAAAGCTCATTGTTTATACGATGTGTATGCTGCTGTCGAAGGTGATATTGGATTGGTGGATGGTATTGATTTAGTCACAGTAAAGGACCAGCGATTAGGGATCAAAAGGTCTGTAGGAAATCAGAGGCACTTTTGCGAGGTGCTCTGCAGATATTGTGAACTTCTGAGAGATCTACAGGAGTAAGGTGAAGTTATTTACATTTGCAACATGTACAGTCGAGAGAATGTTAGCATACCTCTATGTTACTTTCATGTAGTCTGGCTTAAATTTCTTTGGCTTTTATACTTGTGGCAAATACACATGATGTAAGCTCACAGCCAAAGAAAATGACTGCTTGCATCTGCTAAAACAAATTAGATCGAATTAGTTTAAAGTACACTATCTTTAGCAGTTGTTACAATGGAAAAGCGAATATTTAGCTTCGGAGATAATTGTAGAAGAAAGAGCCGATAACTGTTCTTATATTTTGGTAATTCATTAATTGCTCTTTCTTCTACAATGTATCTCCGAAATTCAGGAAGTGTAAACGACAAAACGGAGCTAGCAGTTTTTTAATAGATGTACATCTGATGTAAGCTCAAGCTTCATAAAACATATAACACACACCAATCATATTCCAAAGTAAATGAACTTAATGTCATTTTAATAAGATATAATAATATACATGTTATTTTTTTAAATAACTAATATAGCCAGGTAAACCGAGGAAAATGTTTTTCTTTTAAAAAATATCTTATCCTATGCTAATTAGGAAACTGTAGATCGCCATCTGAAAACAAATATGAACATTTGTGCAGTTAGTTTTCTTATTTTCATATCATCATGTATGATGTTATGCGTGAAAATAAGCTATTATGCTTTTTCTCTTTAGCAAATACAATATGCATTGAAGCTGGATTGTGTTTTCAAAGACCTTTAAAGCTATTGCTTTAAGTGAATTAAACGTGTTGTGAAAATGCTTCTGTTCATTTATTCTTCCACATTAAGAAAACAATTAAAATTTTGAAGTTTCATCTCCATGAACCTCATATGTTCCATCCCTTTTCAAACTTTAACACTTATTAGTGTAATCCCAGGAATAATGACAGCTAGTTTCATTTCCCGTCTTTCATCATGATATTGGTTGCTATGTTCAGAAAATACAATACTCAATAGCTCAATTTTCATGATAAAGGGGGAGGGGGCTGGGCTGATGTGACCGTGCTAATAATTTTCATACACAACTGTGGAAGAAAGCATGACAACTATTTCAAAGGATCATTTTGATAGTAGCCACTTGAATGTTTCAAATAAATAAAATGTAAAATAAACGTTATCAGCTATTTTGTTGACAGTTTACCTCAGACGTAGGACATGAAAATGAGTAAAATGGAACTAGCAAGGCCAACTAACGCAAGGCCAAGCTGTATATTCTATAAACCATATTACAACCATCAACCACAAATCGAAATAAAAGGTAATGGTAAAACAAGATCTTTCAACAAGACCTGGTTAAGAAAACGAGAGAAAATTGTTGTCTGAAAAACTTTAAGCTATACAAAATACGAAACTGTAGAGCATCAGATTTACCTTTCGTCATGAACTCTGGAAATGAAAACACTTTGTTATCGTCAACTAGACACCACTATATACATTTGTATTTTGAAGACAATCAATAATACATATATGCTAATGGTGGATGAAGCAGATACAGCTTTTATTTTTTTTTATAAATCTCATATTTTGACATTCCTGATGTTCATATTTTCTTTCCTATTTCTATGCATTGATCATCCATGGCGAAAGATTCATATAACATGAACTTTTTACTGTACGTTTCATACGTTTTATTTTTGTTTGATTACTCGATGAAATTACATGTTCTTGTTAGTTTCATTTTGGACAGATATAATTGCCTTATACCAGTTCTTAAAGTCATTGCTTATTATTTTGTTGGACTTTATGTGAATGAGTATGGTGTCAGATTGATTCATCGTTCAACTGCATACACAAAGTTGGGATAAAATAATAATATCCACGGTAATCAAGTCTTTTTTCTTTCTATGCAAATTTTCTTACATTATCTGCGAAATTTGTATCCTAATCTAAAGCAATGAGTACAATAGCTTCTATAACCTGAAATTTTCACTGGGCTTTCTGACATGAAACACTTTCTGAAGTATACACTACTAATCAAATGCAAAATTATTTTAATCATGTTTCGGATACCAGGCTGTGTTGCTTCATTGTTTTTACAGAAAGCTAGTGTTTCCACTGCCTCACAAATTCGCTGAAATTCGAAATGAATATTGTTGTCACAACAACACATACAGCGCTCTTTTAAGTGTGTTTGTCAATGTAGAATTGCTACATACTCTTGATAGCAGATTCCAGGCGTTTCGAGTCTATATCTACCATCTTTACACAACAGGGAAGTATCAACAGGCGCGCGCGCGCGCGCGTGTGTGTGTGTGTGTGTGTTAAAACAACGAATTCCTACACTTGAAACAAGATGCCGCACAGCAGAAGAAAGACTTTCAATTGACGGTACCATTTCGCTGTGGTGTTTCTCTGGAAGGCCAGTAATATTATATCGCTCTTATTATCATTATAATCAGCTTGTAAATATCTTAGTGTACTTATATTTATGCGACAAAATCAATCTTTGATTTTTAGATATTGTGTCATATGTGCTTCATTTATCCGTCCCTTACTTTCTCAGACTAAAACTGAAAATTTCTATATTTATCGGACACAATAAAGCTAACAAGATTGCCATCAATCTTTTTTTTAAAATTCCTTACGAAAATATGTTTGTGAAACTTTATCACTTTGGTGAATTCAGAATATGTTTGACAATCTTTATAACGTACGTGAATATCTAGCACAAAAGCCTTTCGCATTGGTCAGGCTGTGTTACACAGACATAACGTAAATAAGCCTCTCATCCACTGATCTAAATGTATGGAATTACATGAATTTACTGATCCTAGAACGCAAAAGAAATTAGTCAGGCTTGGAGCCACGTTCTGATATATGACTTATAGGTGTTTGACCTCAGGTTTGCATGACTATTAAGTGCCAAGTTCATGCGAGTAAATTGCTTTAATCAAAAGTCTGGTCTGCGAAGGATTCGAACTCTAGACACACTGATTTTATTTAAATCTAAATTTAATTGATATAATAAAAGAACCTCGGTTGTTAGCAGATACTGACAAACGAACATTACACACTCAGACATACATACTTCCAGCCTTCCGTACATATATACGTTCCAAACACGTTTATGCATAAGCTTCATTGTGTCTAAGATTATCTGCATGTTAAACGTACCAATGGTTGACGGGGTCGTATGTGATATGTTCCTGCATTAAGGTGTTGTAGTTATATTAGTAAAACTACATACAGTGAATACAGTGTTAGTGCCGTCTACTCAACCAAACATGTTTAACAAGAGAATAAATTTCACAGACATTGTATTTATCACGAATGCTAAGACTCTCCGTTCTAATAATTCGCACTGTTTTGACACAACTCACACAAAACCATCCTTGCAAACTAAAAAAAATGTATTTCCATTTGGTAGTAAATATAATGTTCGATTGTTTGTTTATTACGATGGAATCATCGTTAGTTTTGTCATGCAGATGCAAGTTTCATTATCATTAACACGAACACGCAAATTATAATTAAACAATCTATATATTCAAATCATTGTAGGATAATTTGGAAAATAATCCCGACTTTTAACGCTTTGTACATTTTGTTACATCCATTCTGACATGAACTCTGCATTAGATACTCTCAGATGGTGATTAAAATTAATATATATGATTTTGAGAAACAAATACATAAGAATGTGTATTTCGGTCTAGGTGAAAAGCAGGGAGTATTGTTTCGCATTAAGTTTCTAAAATGTAACCAGTGTCGTCTTATCATGCTCATATCATGCAGTCACATAATCGTGTTTGAATGAGGGTATTGTTCTCCATAACACATTACTTAATATCACTACATTACCTTATCTATCGCCTATAAAAGAAACAATAAAGGACTTTCCTTATCATATAAACATTTATTGATCTCTTGTAGTAAAGTTATAACGTTCCAAATATATATATATATATATATATATATATATATATATATATATATATATATATATATAATATATGTGTGTGTATGTGTGTATGTGTGTGTACAAGATATTATTTATTCACAAAAGCATCGTTCCATTTAGAAGGATCTTGATCTAGAAGGATGGTAATATCCCAGTAGTATCAATGTTTTATTCACAGAATTCCAATGAGGTCAAAAATTGTAACCAATCGACCATATTATTCAAAATACATTACAACGTATTCATCTTTATGTTGACTCTTCCTATGTAAGTGTAATGTTCAAACAAGAAGATGGTATAATCACTTGATTGTGGTATAACTTATTGTTGAGAAGTTTAAACTATTGCAATTATTTGTTGTGAACATGAATCTTGCTGAGACACAGGCCACAAGCTTCGCACACTGGTGATATACAACAGTTGATGATGGTTCCGAAGCACTTCTGGAGGAAGCCACAAGCAATGGAAAATTCCCTCATGCATGGTGTCAGACACCAAATGTGTTGGAAAGAGGTGCAAGCGAATTCACATCCCCATCCGAGAGCAATGCAGATACCACAGACGGTTGTCAGAAATTTGTACATGCAATTTTTTCCGCAGTTGAAACATGCATAACTGTTACGCCATACACAGTCAATGCTACGAACTCCTTCTGGCTCACCGAGGACATCTTCAAAATTGACCTTTAAAAACAAATAGGAATCTTTGTTTCAGTCACGTTTTCTAGAAATATGTTTAAAGAATATATATGTTTTATAATAGTAATATCAGATTATTCATGTCTTATCTTTTTTAACATTTGTTCTTTAAATCCTTTTGCATATTACAATGGGAAGTAGGTTTCGAGAAAGAGGAACAAAACAGCCGGTAATATAAACAATACAAAATCAATAACTTTGAAATACACATTACACTTACATCTCCAAAAGCAAGGCTCAGAATATACATTCGTACGTCCTTGCTGTTGAGTTCTCACCAATAAATTTCAAAGGAATGGAGGTATATTCAGAAAAGCATGACATTCAAGGTAAACTGGACATAACGATCAGATCGTCACGTTAATGTTATTGTAGGGGGAGAATATTTTAAACTTCAGTTGGCCATAAAAATGACGTGATGGCCCTTTGACGTAAGGAAATGGTTGGAAAGAAGTGTATGGCCATGCACTCAATAAAAGCTTGGTTGATTGATTCAATGGTTATAGTGTGTCGAGGCAAAGGTGGTCACATTAGGACGATTAGAACGGACGGGAATAAACGAAATTTGATATTATACCGTTATCATCGCTGAAGCGTTATACTCATCATTGAGCCAATGAGGCAAAATATCCAATGCAGGATCACGAATGGACAGTATGTAACTTTGCCTTTAGGATACAAGAAACAAAGCGGACAGTAATAATAGTGGAGCATATCAGGAAGCACATCAAAAAAATGTACATCCAAGGATTGGTAAAAGTGTAATAGTCTTAAGTTCCAATGGTGTGTAGAGCCGAAATAATAGTGCTAAAATTCATCATATTTTCTCTTTCTCGTTCAGCAGATAAGAACCAACAATTTTTCCTTCAATGAAACAACGTGCAACATACGGAATGAATTCTTTGCAAAAGCTATTAAATTTAAATAATTTCAGCAACATTACATTTTCGGCTTCCTTTCAAAATAAAAATGTACAAAACACTCGCGTGACTGAGTGGTTAGTAGTCTGGACTTGCGACCAGAATAACGCGGGTCTGAAAACTGCCCAAAGAAGACCAAGTCACTAGTTTTAGAACTCTCTGAAAAAGTCACTTGATTGTTTAGCCTTTCATGTATTGATTTGCCTTCAAATGCCTGCCAAACTAGCATAAATGTATAAGAAAACACAGAAAAAAGAATAGTCGAAATTTACCAATAGTGTTTTCTCTCTTTTAGAACAGTACCAGCACATTTGCATCGAAAAATCTAATCGAAGAAGATCGTCTTTCTTGAAAATGATATAATTAAATTCATTCAAATAAATGGTTATTATGGTATACCTTTGAGCTGCTTTTGTAAATATATATTTTGAGTTGTAAAATTAAATGCTTATATTAAGAAATTACCTTAATGTGACCATTCAATTCATTCGGATCCCTGTTAATCATATCCAAGTCTGCCATCTTTGCAAATATTTCTCTTTAAATTTCACACGTATCGGCGACGACGTCTCAAACCAAACTGAAGAGAAATGGCTATTGGTGTGGTTATTTATGTACTTTTTTTGGTTACCAATAGACGCAGTAAATATGTTACACTGCTGCCACAACATAACTAGTACCGAGTAGTCAAGACAGTTGCGTGGACATCCAAAAATACCCCTTTTAGTTTAAACGTTTTTGGTAATTATGTATCTCACGCTAATCGTCAGCTATATAAACAGTGGATTGAATTTGTATTGCAGTTGTGCAGAAGAAAATCAAAGTGACTGACACTGATCTTTATATTATTGTACTAATTGTCACAGGACTTGTACCAACATTTAACACTTACGAAAATTAATTGATTACTCGAAAAATATCTAGGGGGACTATGACCAAAGTATAGCCTTTTTCTATTGAGCACCGAGCAGATCACACCCAAACTTTATTGTATCTGTGTTTTTACACAAGATATTAAATGTGTCTTGCTTTCGTAGTCATGTGAAAGTGACCATAAGTATACAATATGCAGTTAAAACATAAGAATCAAGAAATAATGGGGAATACAAGAATAGAATACACATTGAAGACGTAAGTATCAAAAGGTGAAATAATATCAGAATGTTAGAAACACTTTTAACACGTTAAGTTTCAAGATGAGTGTGTATATATATATATATATATATATATATATATATATATATATATATATATATATATATATATATATATATATATATATAATGCTTTTCTGTAGGATATTTCCCCGCAACAACAATAGGAAAAAAAAGCGAAAAGCAAAACATAAAGCATATCAATGTCATAATATAATTGTTCTTGGTTTCTATAATTGTTTCTGATTATTATTCAGTTTAAAATTGCATAGAGAAAAAAATATTAAACGTTAAGACAGGTATTAATGAGGGAGAAATTACAGGTCAGGCAAATATCGCACACAAAGAGAAGGAAAACAAAATGCCCAATATTTGTATATGGGATATAATCAAATTTCCAAACGGCACACATTTTTGTTTTGAACTGAAATTGCTTTGTGAGGGCGCGATATTACAATAATAAATTTGTTCACAACAGCAGCAACGACATATGTGATCTTACTAATTGGTAATTTTGGCCTGTGTCATCGAAGTAAAACAAAAGAATATATATATATATATATATATATATATATATATATATATATATATATATATATATATATATATATATATATATATGAAATAGGATGGAATGTCGTTTGCATATTTGCATTGCTATTGTTTTGCAGCAGTATGTAATGTTCTTCTTAAACGTATCTTCGTTTAATCATCGATTCAGTCACGTAAACGTTGAGTACAATCATCTAGAAAAATAAAAGTATTCTGACTGAAGCAAGTAGATGGTTTAGTTATTTAAAACTAAGTAATGAATATGGATCTATCAGTTTCATTTTGTCGCAAGAGCATTACAGGGTATATTTATTAATATGCATATAGCACAATGAATCGTTCAGTTCAAGGTATCAAGGATGATAACGCTATCGTAGAAGCAAAGTATCAAAAATAATACATTTAAAACTAAATGAGATGAACCATTCATCCAATTATAAAGGGAATTTTTAGGTACTATTATCATATTTGATAACGAAATCTAAACAGAAAGCGAACCATCGTTGCAGATACCATATGACATTATGGTTATTTTTTGATTACATACTTACAATGTGTAATGTAGGGTAATTCTGATTCCAATGCAGATGACTTAAGCTACTTTTGCCTAATTTATACGGAATATTATATGATTTTGCGCGTTGATTCCCTGGACGTAGACGGTGATAAATAAACAAAACCGTATAAACAAACTATTTTAGCATCGACCTTTAATGATAAATTAAGGAACAGATTCTCTTACCTAGAGACGAATAAATGTCATTGATTACATGTGGATGAAACATATATCAAGTACATGTCTCTTTCTGGTACAGGATAAATAAAGATTGTTTTCAGAATGTAAGTGCTCAGTTCAGTAAAAGCCAGGCTTTCCTATTGAAATAAATCCCGTTCATTTATTTCCTATTTTAATTCACCCCTTAGGAATGCATAACCATTCACATTTGCCGTACGCTACGATACAAATAGGTTGCTACTTCGGTCTGAACTAGTACATATTCTTCATCATCTTAAATAAATGTTTATCTATTTATCGGACACATTTAAAGCTAACTTGTTTGCTTTCAAACCATATGTCAAGATTTTTTTGAAATTAATGTTTGTCAAAATTTATAACGAAGGTGGATATCTAGTTAAAAGCCCTTCCTGATATAGGAGAAAAAGAGATTGCTTGCAGAATAAAAGTAATTTCTCAAGTAAACCCAAGGCTTTCGGACTGACATAGATCCCGTTCATTTTTTCCGATTACTACGCAGTCCTTAGGAATGTATCACTATTCACATTTGCCGTAGGTTGCTTCTTCGGTCTGAATAATATACATATTCTGCATTATTTCAATGCGTTATTTTTGTCATGAAGCTTATTACAGTTGTATAATGAACTGAAGGTTTATCTATTTATTGTACACATTTAAAGCTAACTCGTTTCCATTTAACAATATGTCAAATTCTTTTCCGAAAATTAATTTTGTCAAAATTTATAACGTGGGTAAATATCTAGCGAAAAACAAACAAAACGTAATTCATCCTCACATCTACTCTAAATGTCTGGATTTATGTGCATTTTGTGCAATTTACTTATCCTGGAAATGCAAACGAAATTAGAGTCTGGGTTGGGAGATTTCCTCATATTTTATTAATAGATATTTGACTTCAGGTTAACATAACAGGTAATTGCCGAGATAATGCGAGTAAAGTGCCTTCCCCAAATGATTCGGTTGATCTCCGCAAAATTAGAACCCTCAAAACACTGATTTTGAATCAGTGGCGCTAACCAGTGATCCAGTGTATTTTTAGTTCCTGTCAAACTATATTGTTTGTTTTCTTAATAAAACGGTAACGTGAAAACACATATGTAAAATGCATTAATTAATAAATAAATCTTCGTAGTGAATAATGAAGTAAATCAACAGAGATTGTTAAGCAAGGAAATAATTAAATGAAACTTTTTACACCTCCGTATGAAAATAAACGGTATGTGTGTATGTCACGCCGTAAAATATATGATGAAAATGAGGAAACGTGATCTGTTTTAATTGACAAACCGCTTCAAGAGGTGGCTGTAATTCATTTTAGAAATCATAACTATAAGAGACAAAGACGCGAGACCCTTTGCAAATTAAGAAAAAGCTGATAGAAAGTTTTGATAAAACTGGATATTACTTTTGCAGTTACTTTACGTGGTAAAATATCTACACATTCTGTACGACCTTCCAAATTTTTGTCAAGACTGAAAAATATCAAACGAGGTCTTAAAACTGGATATTACTTTAGCAGTTACTTTACGTGATACAATATCTACACATTCTGTACGACCTTCCAAATTATTGTCAAGACTCAGAGAAATCAAACGAGGTCTTAAAAAAATTTACAATCCCGAGAAAATGAAAGAAGATAATATCTGACAACAGTATTTTTACATTAAAAGCTCTTTGAGTGCTTTTAATTTAATTTCACGAAATTAAAATAAGTTTAATGTAGCAATAAAATGCCTGTATTTGAAACAAATAGTTACTCGAATAGCACAAACACACACTCACACAAACAGACATACACAGACATACATACACACGTACACACATACACACACGAACACACACACACACACACACATATATATATATATATATATATATATATATATATATATATATATATATATAATGTTTCAACCAGGTTTATGTGAAAAATTAATTGTGCCTGGGATGACCTTTATGGGCAACGTGCCTATTGGGCTTGGGTGGGGGTGGCGTGTGCCTGCTTTCAGCTGTCGTAGTTGTATTAGAAAATTCGTATGCTTTGTGTCGTCTTCTCAAACGGTCATGTTAAAGAAGACAATGCACATGATTCCCAGACATTATTTTTTATTTTGATATCTACTAAAACTAACTTGTTTGATTAGTTCACAAGTGTTGTGAAGGAACTACCACCATACTGTCTCTTCGTAAATGTGATGCACATTTGAGGTTATTATTACCTTTATATCATTTTATTTAGTGTGAATACTGTTATGTACCTATTTAGTCATCTTTGTCATGCGGTGGCAAGTTTCATCTTCTTCAACGCTGCTAAATCAATTATATTTATCTAATGTATATATTCATACGATTGCATGGTCATTTGCTAAAAAGCTTGTTGTAGAAGATTTGTTCTTTTTGTGACATCGATTCTGAAATTCATTCCATTCTAGCCATTTTGTTGTGAAAAAGAACCCTCTTTGGTAGTTTCAAACGCATATAAAATATTTAAATCAAAATTACGTCAGGATACAGACTGGATGAAAAGCAAATTTAATTAATATGAACAAAGTTGAAAGTTTGTGACCAGATAATCATGTACCGCAAAGTCACGAATTAATGTTTAAATAAATTTTAGAAAAGTAAATCAAGGTAAGTTTGCAATTGTCATTCATTAATTAGGTACTTGTATGTGCCTTTTCTTCAGTCATCTCTCGTTGAAGATATCGATTCCGAGTTTAAGAAGCATTTACAACGATGAACAATATATTATATCCTTATGTAAGGTATAAAGTTAACTTATGTCACACGTATCCCAAACGTTTGCCCTAATTTCCGGTACGAAAGTATGATAGAACTGTGATCAAAGCCAACCTATACTGTTTTGGAATCACGCATACCTATTGAGTAACAACTACAGCCTATAGGGACTAATTCTACGAATCAAGTTTCGAAAATATAACGAGTGTCATGATATCCTATTCATATCATATTTTCACATTTTGTGTTTTAAACATGATAATGTCTTCAATCAACTTTTAATTTTGTATCATCACGACCGACTAGCTTATATATCAACTAGAAAAGAAAAAATAGACTTGAATTTTCTGAAAAACATTTATTAATCTCTTGTATTAAATGTATCATGTGCCGTATACATGCAGAAACGTGATTTTAATCAGTTATTATTGCATTGTTTCATCTCCTTTTAGAAGCATGGAACTATCACAGTATACTTAGTCCCAGGGCTGTAGACAATTCCAAACTACAGCCATTAAAAGTAATTGATCTTTAAAATGATTCCGAAAATCCATATCTTATGTTCTAGAGACTTTGACCAGATTATTCAAAGCATATTGCAATGTATTCATGTGTATATTGAAAATTCCTATATAGAAGAGAAATCGATCAAACGACAAGATAGTATAATCACTTGGTTGTACTGGAATATATGGTCGGAAAGTTTAAATCTTTGAATTTATTTTTTGTGAACATGAATCTGGCTGAGACACATGCCACAAGCTTCGCATACTGGCGCTATACAACAGTTGATGATGGTTCCGAAGCACTTCTGGAGGAAGCCGCAAGCAATGGAAAATTCCCTCATGCATGGTGTCAGACACCAAATGTGTTGGAAAGAGGTGCAAGCGAATTCACATCCCCATCCAAGAGCAATGCAGATACCACAGACGGTTGTCAGAAACTTGTACATGCAATTTTTGCCGCAGTTGAAACATGCATAACTGTTACGCCATACACAGTCAATGCTACGAACTCCTTCTGGCTCACCGAGGACATCTTCAAAATTGACCTTCAAAGACAAATATGAATCATTTACAATTCAGTCAAGTGTGAGCCATACAACAATAAAGGACATATATGTTTATAAATGAGAGTAATATGATTCGTTATTTATGTATGTTCGTTTTTAATATTTGTTCGTTCAATTCTTGTTGCAGATTACAAGCGACATTAGGTCTCGTAAGATGAGTAAAATAGCAGGCAGCATGGTCCAATACACAATAAAGAAAAAATAAATAACTTTGATATACATGTCCCAGTTATTATAGCAGAGACAAGAACTAAAATGTACGTTCTTATATTTTGACGTTTAGTGATCAACAATAAATTACAGAAGAACACGAGTATATACGAAAAGCATGAAATTAAAAGTTATTGTACATAGAGGTGAGATCATCAGGTTAATGCTATTGTTAGATGGATTATTGCAAACTTTAGCTTGTGAGTAATATGTTCGTGATGGTCCTCTTTGGAAAGAAAATGGCAGTGGGGTTTGGGAGTTAATGGATAAGCAACCACGAAAGGTTGATTTAAGATTAAATGGTTGTAGTGTTTCGAGGCCAAAAGAGTCACACCAGGACGGTTGGGCCAGAATAGTGCGAGTTTGAAAGCTGTCCAGACCAAACTGAGTCAACAGTCGTCGTAACTCTATATAAAGGCACTTAATTCTTCCATTTGCACGGACAAAATCTAAGCGTAGATGGTGGCCCTACTTTGGTTGAAAACGACAGAATTAAAACCATTCAAACAAATTGAAAAATAAACTTTTATGGCATACCTTCTAGCTCGATTAGTATATATATATATATATATATATATATATATATATATATATATATATATATATATATATATATATATATTAAATTAAGTACTTATTTTGAAAATATACCTTAATGTGACCGTTCAATTCATTCGGATCTCGGTTATTCATATCCAAGTCTGCCATCTTTAAAAATATTTCTCTTTAAATTCCACAAGTGTCTGTTGCGAAGTCCCAAACTTAACTAAAGAAAAATGGCTAATGGTGTGAGGATTTATTTATCTGCGCCCGTTTGTTACCAATAGACACAGTAATTATGTTAGTCTTCTGTCACAACATAAATAGTACCTAGTAGTCAAGATAGTTGCGCCGACGTCGAAAAATAGCCCTTTCAATTCAAACGATGATTGGCTATTATATATCTCACGCTAATCGTCCGCTATAGAAAACGTTTGTTGATTTTGAATTGCAGATCTGCGGAAACAAATTAAAGTGACCAACATTATTCTTTATATTAATATTAAAAAAATTGATTGTCACACTATGTGCTGTACCAACATTCGACATCTACTATTAACATACTCCTCGAACCATATCTTGGGGGCATCTGTATTAGATATATTCCTTTTGATTCCGCAGTGAGTAGATCAGACCAAACTTGATTGTAGCGGTGGTTTTACATACGACGGGACATATTTCTTGATTTTGTAGTCACGAAGAAGCGAAAGTGAACTTAAATATAAAAAATATGTATTTAAAACATTAATATCAAGAACTAAAGGGGAATGGAAGTATAGAATAATTACTTAATAACTAAGTATCACAAATTTAAAAGGAATCGAAATATAGAATACACATTTATTACGCAATCATCAAGATGTGAAAGGGAATCGAAATATAACATATATACGTATTGCTATCCTGCAGAAAGTTTCCCAGAAAAACAACAACAAAATTTAAATAACAACAAAACAATCCAGAAAACAAAGCAAATCATCAAACATCCAAATTTTATGTTATGATTAGTTTTGTTTCCAAACAAATGTTTACGATTAATATTCGCTTTAAAACTGAATTGAAAGATAAGGTATTTAAAGTTAATATATTTATCAATGAATAAAACATTACAGGTCAGGCAAATAATGCACAAAATGAGCAGGAAAACAAAATGCGTTTAACGATGCAATAGCATTAAAATAATCAGCATTTCTACAACGGCGGCTACGGAATGTCTCATCTCTGATGGTACTTATTGGCAATATTTTGCTTGGATAATAGACCTAAAAGAAAAGATGATATATTGCCAAAACAAAAAAAGGTTAGGCAAGAACGTGGTTTGCAAATTTGTTTTGCTAGAGTATTGTACGAGCATGTAATGATCTTCTTACGTATATTCTTAGTTCAATATCGTGTTGTTCATAAAACATTAAATACTAACGGCAAACTTGAGGGTAAACATTTGGAAACCAAAAGAATTCGGTATGAAGCAAACTAAATGCTCTATATGACCTAGTGATATAAAACCAATTAATAAATATTAATATGACAATTTATTTTACAGGGTATGATGATTATTGTGTATGCAGCACGACTAAACGATATGTTGGCGATATAAATTATGGTGTTGTTCGCATTATCGTGCAAACAAAGTGGAAATAAAATATCTCTAATATCAATCCCATGAAGCTAAACCTTTTATCCAACTACAAATAGAATTGAACGGTACTTTAATTCAATTTTTATATAGAAAAGTAGATAGAAAATAAAATTTCTTTGTAGATATCATATAACGTTATGTTTTGTTTATTGATTACACACTTGTAACGAGTACTGTAGGGTAATTCTGGTTCTCTTATAAAAGATTTAAGCAACGTTAATTCAGAATTATGTTGAATTTAAATATCACAGCACGTGTCTCTTTGAAAACAATCTGTATTAGCATCGACCTTTAATGTAGAATATACAACCAGATTTACTGACCAAGAGAGGAATTAATGTAATCCGTATTTGAATGACGTATTGACGAAACATATATCATACACATTTCCCTTACTGGTATTGAAGAAATATAAAGATTTTTTGCACTATACTAGTAATTGCTCAATTAAGTTTACGCAAGGCCGTGCATGCTTGATAGAGATAATGTACATTTCTTTATGACTCGGCCCATATGGATAAATGAAGATATTTACATTTGCCATGCACTAAGATCTCAATACGAATTTTTTCCGTGATCCGTATTACGTATTTGTAATTAACTGAATGTTTATCTTTGTATCAGACACATTAAAACTTAACGTGTTTGCCTTCAAACTTTATATTCAAATTCTTTTCGAAAATAATGTTTGTTAAGCTTTATACATAGCACAAAATAAATTCCTGGCATGGACAGAGCATGTTACACAGACATAACGTAAATCAACTTCTCATCCAATGATCTAAATATATGTAATTCCATGCATGTTATATACGTTACTTATCCTACTAATTTATAAGAAATTAAAATGCTATGGGCCACTTACTGATATTTTATTTATAGGCATTTGACCTCAGATTTGCATGACTATTATGGGCTAAGGCCATGCGAGTAAAGTACCTTGCACAAAAGTCTGGGCTGGTCCATCCAGGATTCGAGACCTTAGCACACAGATTTTGTATCAGGCGCGCTAACCAGTGATCCGTAGTATTTCCGTTCCTAACAATCAAACCTATGTTATCTATTTTGTGCCGAAAATTGTAAGATGAAAACAAATATTACAATCTGCGTGTGAATTAATTACCTTTTCGTACTGAATGATAAAATAATTAGATGATTGTTTAGCATATATATAATTGCATTTAAATGTTTGATACTTACATATAAATTGCAATGATATTTTCTTTTGTCTGTAACACGTTAAAATATGATAACAATGGAAAAGCGTTTTATTTACTCTTCAATACTCAGTTTCGAGGAGTGTCTCCAATTCATTTAAAAATTCATAACTATGAGAGACAATGAATTGAGAACTTTTCAAATGAACAAACAAGCTGATTTGAACGTTTTGATACAAGATAATATTTGTGTCCAATTACTTTCCTGTATAAAACGCCCCTTTTTCTTTACCACATTCCAGAATTATTGACAAGTCTCAAAGAAAAATCTAACGAGGTCTTTAAAGATCTACACTTCCTGGAAATAAAAGCAGACAAAACGTGACAAAAATGTTTTCTACATTTAAAGTTTGTTGCGTGTGTTGCATTTTATTTCACTAAATTTAAAACAATATTGATGTAGTAAATAAAACCCCTGTAATGAATACGTATTGACAATCTAATATCACACACACACACACAAACACACATATATTATAGATTTCAAGCAGATTTATGTGAAAGATTGATCGTGTCTGAGATGCCTTTATGGAAATATGCCAATGTATGGGATTGGGTGTTGGGTGTTGGGTGGTGGGTAACGTTTTCCTACTTTCAGTAGTCGTAGTTGTATTAGCAAAATTCGATTCTACGTTGTATGTCCTCTAATTATGAATACTGCGATGTCTAACTGGTTTGACTTTTTCACACTGTTTGGACACAAATATGTAATCTCCATCTCGATCTAATAAACAAAGTAATATTTCCATTTCTTTTTAAATGTGATGCACGTTTTGGTATATTATTGCGTTTCAATCGTCTTATTCAAAGTGAATAATGTTATGGATCAACGTCTTCATCTGAGTCATACAAATGCAGGTTTTATTTTTCTTAAAACTGGTACATTAATTATATGTATGCAATGTATATATTCACAACATGTTATGGTCATATTGGAAAGGAAACTCTACGTTTTGTGATATCGATACTAAAATGCATTTTAGACAAGACCTTTTTGTATGATGAGCATTGTTATATGTGATCTTAGAAAGCACCCTTTTAGGTAGTTGAAAACACACATACACATTTATATCAATATGACGTCTGAAACCGACATGCTCAAAGGCCGATCTAATTAATATGAATGGAGCTGAATGGATCGTGACCCGAAATACATGTCATGAAAATAAAGAAATATATGTTTTAATGAATTTAAAGACAGCTAATCTAGGCAAGTTAGTAGTTGCTATTATGAGATTAATCCTTTAGGTAGGTTTATGGGAGTTTTCTTAAGTCATCTATCGATGAAGAGAAAGGCTTCTAATTTTACACGCACTTACAAAAGATGACCAGCGACTTCATTTACACTATAGATGTATGTAAAGCATACCTATTACTTGTATGTCACACTTTTCCCATACGTTTGCTCCACATTCTGTTACGAAAACATACTAATTCTGTTATCAAAAATGAGCTTTATGTATTCATGCATTTTTGAAGGACAAATACTACCGCCAACACGGAATAAATCTATGGATTATTTTTCCAAATTATATCCAGTGATATTATATGCTGTTCATGTCATGCGTTAATATATTATTGTATTTGACGCTTGGATATCCTATCATTTTGTATATATATATATATATATATATATATATATATATATATATATATATATATATATATATATATATATATATATATATATACATATATATAAAATCGCGTCTAGCTTATATAGATGACCAGGAAGAGACAACATAAAGGACAACTTTTCTTGAAAACATTTATTTTTCACTTGTAATAAATATGTCATGTACCAAATATATAAAGATAAATAATATTAGTTAGTCCCTAGAGCACTGTTCCAACTCACATTAGAAGGATGCAAATATCACGGTAATATTAATACTTTAGTCTCAGTGCTGAATTCAAGACCATAGCCAATCAAAGTATTTGATGTTTAAACTAATTCAGATGACCATATCATTCAGCACACATTACATATTTATATTGACCTTTCCTATGTAGGTGTATTTGTGATTTCTCCAACAACTAGACAGTATAGCAATTTCGTTGTAGTGGAACAAAGGTAGAAATATTTAAATGTATTTTTTATTTGTTGTAAACATGAATCTTGCTGAAACACATGCCATATGCCTCGCATACTGGCGATACACAACAGTTGATGATTGTTCCGAAGCACTTCTGGAGGAAGCCGCAAGCAATGGAAAATTCCCTCATGCATGGTGTCAGACACCAAATGTGTTGGAAAGAGCTGCAAGCGAATTCACATCCCCATCCAAGAGCAATGCAGATACCACAGACGGTTGTCAGAAACTTGTACATGCAATTTTTGCCGCAGTTGAAACATGCATAACTGTTACGCCATACACAGTCAATGCTACGCACACCCTCTGGCTCACCAAGGACATCTTCAAAATTGACCTTCAAAAGCAAATAAAAATGTCTATAATTGACATGAAAATAATTCAGTGTTTCTTTTGTTGCTAATAGTTCACCTAATTTTTGTGGCAGAATACAATCCATAGTAGGTGTCGAGGAATCAGAACAACATAGCATGCAACACAATCGACAACAGATAATAAAGACAATAAATACCCTTCATGTGCACA
Organism: Potamilus streckersoni; assembly: GCA_016746295.1. Classification (NCBI taxonomy): domain Eukaryota; kingdom Metazoa; phylum Mollusca; class Bivalvia; order Unionida; family Unionidae; genus Potamilus; species Potamilus streckersoni. Next base: position 2,585,982 of record JAEAOA010002240.1, read on the forward strand.
TCACAGTTATCTTTCCAGAGACACTGCTTACTATTTGTGTATTTATTTGTTTGGTACTCAACAAAACATTTCAGATGAACATGAGTATATTCTGAAAAACTTGCAGTTCAAATTAAAGTTGTCGTAAAGATTAGATCATCAAATTACGTTAGTGTGGATGGAGTTTTGAACACTTCAGCCTGGCAGGAAAATACAGTAATGGCATTTCCTGATGTCCCTTTGTCTTTCGGAGGCAAGATATAAAGCGGAAAAAATTAATGAAATAGTGCATATATCACAGAAAGAGTGCAACTTATGAGAGGTAACAGAATAATATCCCCCAAGTTTTTTTATCGCACAGAAAAATATAATTGTGTGAAAACTGCCCATTTTTCTATACAGTTTATGAACACCTACAGGTCTTGCTGAGAAAAATTGCTCGTAATAAACCGAAAAAATTCTTTTCAAAAAGCTTTAAAAATACAACAAAATTTAAATTTTTATAGGTCCTCCAAGGCTTTGTGGCTAACAAATCTGACCCTCGGCCAGAATAGTTCCAGTTTGAAAGCTTCCTAGATCAAGCCTAGTCACCAGTGGTCGTAACTATGAAAATTCACTTAACTCCAATTTCTTAGCCTTACGTGTAATGCTGTGCTATCAAATATCAGACAACCATATATAAAAATGTAGATGACAATAATTTTTAAATCTCGACAACATTTTTTTCTTTATGCTTAATAGAAGTACAAGCATGTTTGCGTGAAATATCTTTGCCAAGATGAAAGTCGTGATTTTGTTGCAATCGAAAGAATCGAGTTCAGTCAAACAATTTGGAATACGAATTTACATTGAACGTGTTTTGTAATTTTTTCTAAATTTATATTTTAAAGACAAAATTAGTAGAATTAAAAATAATTACCTTAATGTGACCGTTCAATTCATTTGGATCCCTGTTATTCATATCCAGATCTGCCATCTTTGTAAAATAGTTTCTTTTAACTTCCACAAGTTTCTGCGGCGAAGTCTGACACTGAAACAGTGTGGCTAATGGTATGGATATATATTTGCGTCTTTTTGTTACCCTTAGAAACAGCAATTATGCACCCAACACAAACACTACGGTGTTGTCTGGATAATTGACTAGATTTTGAAGAAAAACCCCTTTCAAATCAAAGTATGAAAAGGAATTATATTGAAGTTGTATACAATACCTAACGCTATTCGTCAGCTATTGAAAAAGTGGTTTGACCTTGTATCCCAGCTGTATAGAAGCAAATCAAAATGACAGACATTTTTCCATTATATTATTCTACCAAACATGGATTTTAAAGGTGTATATTGAACCAACATTCAACATTTACCAAAATTATTTCAGCGAAAGAATAGATTCAAGGTATAGCTTGTTATCTATTCTGGTCTTAGCAGATCATAAGTAACGTTGGTGTTGTGTTTTTCTTATGATAGGCCCTAAATCTTAATTGTGTAGTCATAAGGAGGTGAAAGTGTACTTAAGTATAACATGCATATTTTATATGTAAGCAACAAGAAGTGAATGAGCACGTAAATATAGAATACACAATTAATAGGTAAGTATAAAGTGAAAAGGAATTGAGGTATAGCCTATATATTTAATACTTAAGATGAAATGAAGACAAGAGACTAATTGCCAATAATGTTGCATGAAAACAAATTATTCCTATTATTGATGACAAATTACATTTCTTATTACCTTGTCCGCTGTGTCCTGCACATACGGAATGTCGTAAAACCTAAACCTTTTCTAACAGCTTAGAAATTTATGCTTATGAAAACTTTAAATGATCCAATATTAAATATGTAACTGAGATATCTGAAGTTTTAAATAGTTTTTAATGAGAGTCAATTATATGTAAAATATGATTATTTTACAGTACATTCATATTCGTCTAATAGAATAATATTTTCCATGTACAACTGATTCTTGCAACGAAACAAAATCTTTCATAAATATGTATACGTTTTAGACACATTCGGGGTCAAATCAAAGTGAGCTGCTCATTTAATAGGTATGAATGATTTAAAACTAATCGATCCGGAGCAATCAATTGGTAAAGTTGAAGAAATGAAAGGAAATTTAAGTATCACACACATATGTAACAGGTAAGCATGGTTGCGCGTAAATAAATTGAAGTGAATAGACAGCTAAATTAAATTGGAAATATAAGTAGTAAGTTAAGGAGTTACAGATTATTTAAGAATTAAATGTGAGGGAATTTTTTTCTTGTCACATTTGATGCATGACGACAGCCGTATTATCATGGTTTTGAAGTTGCGGAGCCACATTTGAGTTCGGATATTGTTAAATCATAAGCCACCAATCCAAAATAACTAAAGGTTCTAAAGAGCTAATAAACAATTTGATAACAAACTAAAATATATCTATAGTGTTATGAAATAAAGACATATGAACAAACAGCTTCATCAGATGGAAATAATTTAGATCGTCACTAGCTCTTACTAGTCTAGCGCACCTATTAAGTAGTTTCGAATTAAAAAATTGTTCATTTACGAGCAAAGAGCACCCTAGCAAAATATATCATAGAATCATATGAAATTTGATTTTGCTAAATCGACTCGGAAACTTATAAAGAATTTATTCGACAACTAAATGGCTTGAAAGATAATTTCACGCTTTTGTCATTTTTAATATAACGTTTTGTCGTTCTTTCTGCCTCATGAAATCATTAGTCATTGGGAGCATAACATATTTCTTCTATCACTGTACCAAATCGCTGATTATGACAACTTTATTTTCTCCGTACAGATTAAATGCCGTTGTTAGGTTGCATATTTGGCCGAAGCTTGATTTGATATTTCTTCTTTGTCATTCACCTTGAGTATACGAATCCCGAACTGGTTTTCAATCATAAAGCTAAGTATTTGTTTTTAATTGAAAACACTTGTAAATACATGTTATTCTTATTAATTGTATATATTCGTCAAGGAAGCGCCACAAAATGTTTATTCTTTACAGTTAGGGTGCAATTTGAACAGTAATAAAACTCAAACAATTGTACAGCTACGCGACAGACACGAGAACCCGCAATGTCCATTATTTGTGTACAACTTTGTATTGTTATATATTTTCATATAAATTACCCGTATTGATTCCAACATGTGGGAGTCCAAATTTTTCTTAGATTTTGTGTTACGTGTTTCGTTTGCATATGTAATTTGTTTTTTTCCAACACATCGAGTTTTTTTAGCTCGAAACTTGGCAAAACTGTTTTGTATATACTCCGTTATCAATATATATATATATATATATATATATATATATATATATATATATATATATATATATATATATATATATATATATACACATACAACTGCAGACAGACAGACCACCAGCTCATAGATTTCATGTCATTTTTGTTTTGTTGCTCATATATAAAAAAGGTTCAGTTTAGTGCAGCATATCTCTTCAATACCGAGATACTAATTATCTGAACGAGCAGACTTTCAATAATATAGCTGTGTCCTTTATTTTCTGCTTGAACTCTCAGTACGTTAAATAGTTATAAAGGATGACTTGTTTAGACAGATATTGAGAGAATAAATAATGGATAACTGCAAAACGGATCGATTTGTATCCGGTAAAAAGGGGGTTACATAGAAAGGTACAAATAAAGACAAAAACAAACAAAACAAATTTAAAAACTTATAAATGTGTGAACCTTGACTTTTGCAACAGTGCAAAACCAAATTTTTATTCTAGTTTGCAAAGATGTTAATGAAATTGATATATTAATAGACTTGTATAACAATCACACATATACATCATGAATTACAAGCACACACACTTGTGAATACATTCACACATAAAGTCACATACATACATACATACATACATACATACATACATACATACATACATACATACATACATACATACATACATACATACATACATACATACATACATACATACATACATACATATGTACGTACGGACGGACGTACATACATAGATACGTGTGTGCGTACGTACGTGCATACATACATACATGCATGCATGCATGCATGCATGCATGCATGCATGCATGCATGCATGCATGCATGCATGCATGCATGCATGCATACATACATACATACATACATACATACATACATACATACATACATACATACATACATACATACATACATACATACATACATACATACATACATACATACATACATACATACATACATACATACATACATTCACCTACTTACTAATGGTCTCATATAGCTCTAGACGAAAAGTGAAAATAATTATTACAATTAACTTTTTAAGAATCAGACTTCATTTAAATAAAACACATTGCTTGTCATTTAGTTTTGGAATCTGCAGAGAAAACAGCTAGAAGCTTCTAAATGTGCTAATTGTTCGTCTCGTAACTTGAAATAACTTGACTGTAGAATGATCTTGACTCAGTTGGCTGTCATGGTTGTCGTAATTGTTGGAGATGTGGAGGCAAGTATATTTTTCCCTTAAAACTTATACATCAGTCATGTGTCAGTTCCAAAGAAAACCAAGTATTAAATATTTTGTGAGTTGGGTGATTAAAGCAGATTTATTTTAATATAAAGTGAACGGTTAATGCCCCCGCTAAAAATCCACGGCAGAGAGGTAAGTAAAAGGTTCAACGAATTTGACTAGAACTTATCAAGGCGGCTCTGCAATATCTTTATCAATTCGTCAATCCGTCATTTAGCCGTTTCATAATCTACCTCTATTAAAACTGACTAAAACTGTAATTAGGACATAGGTATTTGTATTATGGCATATGGGCATAGTATTCTATAGAGAATAATAATTTTATTCATATTAATTTACCAAAATATAAACAGTGTTATGATACTGTGTGAGACGCCATCTATGTTTATTGTATGTCTGTACTTATAATCAAATGCTACTTAGAATTCCATCACATCTAGCTTACATATAGCATACAACAGAGAAAGTCAAATGCCTTAAGCTTTCTTACAAAAACATTTATTAATCTCTTGTAGCAATGCTATCATTATATATATATATATATATATATATATATATATATATATATATATATATATATATATATATATATTATCACAGATACATAAAATTGATCAAACACTAGCTCACATATCAATTCTAGATATATTTTAATGGTTGATCGAAATTTCACCGTGCTAAATGTTCATTAATCTTTTATATATATAGCTGTAGAGAATTGAGAATAATGTACACAATCCCTTTTAGTTGATGCTTAAATTTAATGCTAATATTTCAAAACCACTTAACCATTTATTTTTTTTATTTGTTCCTTTGTCTTCTGATGTGACGAGTAAGAGTTTGTGTTCCATCCATGGGATAATACAAAACGTTTTTGAGGAACATATGGTCGAAAAGTTTAAATCTTTGTATTTATTTGTTATGAACATGAATCTGGCTAAAAAACATGCCACAAGCCTCGCATACTGGCGCTATACAACAGTTGATGATGGTTCCGAAGCACTTCTGGAGGAAGCCGCAAGCAATGGAAAATTCCCTCATGCATGGTGTCAGACACCAAATGTGTTGGAAAGAGCTGCAAGCGAATTCACATCCCCATCCAAGAGCAATGCAGATACCACAGATGGTTGTCAGAAACTTGTACATGCAATTTTTTCCGCAGTTAAAACATGCATAACTGTTACGCCATACACAGTCAATGCTACGTACTCCTTCTGGCTCACCGAGGACATCTTCAAAATTGACCTACAGAAACATATATGAAGTGTTTTAGATACATCAATAAAATCATGCTTTTAAGCATAATTAATATCATTCGTTATTCTTGTATGTTTTTGGCTAATAGGTATTCGGTCAGTCCTTGTTGCATATTGCACTCGACCGTATGTCTCCAGGAAGTGGAAGTAAATAGCAGCCAACAAACTTCAAAGGACATAATGAGAGATTTAACTGACATTGATCCATAAATCCCTCTTACAGTACCAAAAATAAAACCCAGAAAATATAGTGTGTGTGTGTGTGTGTGTGTGTGTGTGTGTGTGTGGTGTCTAGTTCTCAACGATACATCTTTGAAGAATGGTGGCATATAAATGGAAAGCGTCAAATATGAAGGATAAGTGATATTAGGATGATATCATCAAGTTAATAATATTGTAAGATAAAGTTTTAAAAGATTTGAACGTGGCAAGAAAATGGAGTTTAAATAATTTTATAGTGACCGTCTTTAATATGGAAACGGTGGTGCTGATGATGCGAATGGGGGATTTCAGGTATATACTCGCATAAGGTTCAGTTGCTTAAAGGTTATAGCGTGTAGTGTCTTTAATAGAGAAACACCATGACGGTTGCCACAAAATGGTTTAAACGAAACTGGAAACCGCGCCTATAGAGTCACAAGGTCACTAGGACTCCACATTGCGCCACCATGGATGGATCTAGATCCAGTAAATGATCAATAAGTGGTAACATGTAATTTTGTCTATAGAATACAAAATATCAAGCTGACAGTCACAAGAACGGTGCATATAAAATATAACACAGAAAAAGGTCCACCTACAAAAGACAACATAATAATCCCACGGTCAATCGTAGTATCGAGCCTAATAAATATGCCAAAATTCCTGATATTTTTAATTTATAAATAATGCCAGTTTTTATTGTGAGTTAAACAAAGTGTAAAAGAAGTCTTTAGAAAGGCTATAATTTTTAATGACTTAAGCAATATTAAAATTAAATTTTACTTTCAAAATCTAAATTTATAAATAGCCACTTTGGTTAAAAAGTTATGGTGCCAATCTCATCACCAGAATGATGAGGGTTTGAAACCTGGAAAACGCACTTAACTCAAATTCTTTAGCCTTTCACGTGATAGAAATAAATGGACAAGAATTTTCAAATTTTTCCAACATACTTTTTTTGGTTTAAGAGCAGTACAGATCTATTTGTATGGAAACTAATTAATGAAAGTCGTTCAATCATCTTGAAACTGAACTATATAATTTTTTAAGCACATTAATGTTTTGAAAAGTAAATATTAGCGTTAGCATTGAAAAAAGTTACCTTAATGTGACCGTTCAATTCATTTGGATCTCTGTTATTCATGTCCAGATCTGCCATCTTTGAAACCAGTTCTCTTGAAATCCCACAATGTTCTGCCGTGAAATCTCAAACTGAAGAGAAATGGCTATTGGTCTTGGGTTTTATATATCTGCGTCTATTTGTTACCAATGGAAACAGCAATTACGCTAATCTTCTACCACAACACATAAACTATCCTGTAGTCTAGATACTTGTGTGGAAAAATACCCTTTTCATTCAAATGACGACTGGTAATTACACCAAGGTTGTATACAAAACCGCACTCTCTTCGTCGGCTTTTGAAAAGTAGGTGACCTTTGTATTGCAGCTATGTAGAAGCACATCAGAAAGAGAATCATTATTCCATTATATCAATGAACCAAAACTGTCTTTTAAAACGGCGTGTTATACCGATATTCGACGTCTAAATACTTAATTCATTATTCGATCAATGTCAAGACAGTTTCCGTCCCAATATTATTCTTTCTCTATTCTGCATCGAGTATATTTGATCAAAATCTGATTGTATATGTGTTTTCTCAACATAAACCATATTTATTGATTTCTCATCCGTGAAGTAAAGTGAACTTAATTACATCATGCACTTTTAGTACGTAAGTATCATGAACCGAAAGAGAAATGAGATATAACATAAATTTCTTACTTATGTATGAAGATTGAAGGAAATCAAAGACAAACATTCAGTTAACACTTAAAAGTGTGAAGACGAGCAATAGAACCTTTCTTTGCTCTAGTGCTTAAATATGATTAAAAGCGATTCCGATGATTTGATCGTTAATTTTCCATTCTATAAGGTACTTATACAATTTACCAGCGAAGAGAGGTATTGCCAATATTGTTTCACAAAAAATAAATATTTTGATTATTGGTGATAAATTAAATTTCTCATTACCATATCCACTGAATCCTGAAATAAGGGATTACACTAAAATCTTTTTAACAATCAGAAACTGGTGCTTTATAAATAATTAGAAGTTTCCAAATTAAGTGTGCAATTAATCTGCCTGTTATTCTACATCATTTTTTGTTAGACGAGAGTTGCCATTATGTAACTTAACATTCTGTTACTTAATAATTATGATAATATATTTTTAATGAACGACTAAGTTTTAAAATTAAACAAACGTACTAAGCAATACGTATACTTAACTTATGGGTTCAGGGCCGACAAATAGGGGCGGGGCATTATTTTTTAATTTTATGAAAAAATATTGTTCAACAATGACTAGGTGAGGCGCGGGTGCTTCTTACACCAGGGCCAGTGATCGCTCTCTACAGCCAAGTGTGGGTTATATAAAATAAATAAGAGAATTGAATTTTTAGCCATTCTCTAACATCTACTTTTTTGAGGTATGCGAGGTTACAGCATATGGAATCTCAACACTTATTAGGTAAGCATGAATAAATGAAAGAGAACATAAGGACTTCTTCAGTATATTTATAAAAGATCCGTTTAACTAATTATTATTCTTTTTTTGTCTTTGACTTATTCACGGGGCCGGACCGTCAGGAGCCTCTCTCTCTCTCTCTCTCTCTCTCTCTCTCTCTCTCTCTCTCTCTCTCTCTCTCTCTCTCTCTCTCTCTCTCTCTCTCTCTCTCTCTCTCTCTCTCTCTCTCTCTCTCTCTCTCTCCACGCGCACAATTATCAAAAGATAAAACAGCCGACACCAAATGAACCACCTATGTTTATATTGCTTACATTGCTGTACAGTTCAAAAAACGCGGCCAATAGTATTTTTGTTGCAGTATATCTTTGTGCCTCTATTGTAACATGTTCTTCTGTAATCCAAGATACTACTCAAAGGAAAAGACATAATTATGATGGAAAACCCTCATTCATTTTCATGCGATGTATACTAGCCTCGCAATACATGTAAGTCATACATACACATATTACTTTTATTAACCTTGTAAGCTTTTTAATTTTAGTCTTGAATGAGCTTTATTTAGAAAGTCAAATCATATTTTCTCAAAACAATTTATGGCGAATCTAATTAACGTTTCTGTTGTGATTTTGTACGCTGTACGTCATCTTTGTTTGCCATGGGCAGTTGATATACATCGTTTTTCATTGATAATACACATATGTTGATCAAAGACCCTTGACTTAAAAACGATATATCGAGGTATTCCTTTGAAAGGCTAATTAAAGAAAACTACTAGCTACCTAAAATAGAATTCATTGTTTATGGAATGCATTGATTTTGATAGAAAGGAAGAAATAAAATCAATAATTCCGAAAGATATTGTATTATCTCTTTGAGTGATTAGGCAATATTTACACTTTGATAAATGCCCGGCCATGATAGATTAATCATATAACAATGTGTAATGTAGGAACGTACAGTTCTTCTATGCTGAGTTTTATTATTGCTTCTTGCATGTATGATTTGGGTGATGTGATGAAACATCAATCTTCATCATGTACAAAATTAAGAAAACATATGGATGCTTTGACTATAAAGGTACATGCTCACCCAAATTGTTCTCTTGGTTGCGCGAGATTGTGATCGGTCCATTTCATGTCTTTTTCTTTAGCTAATACGCTGCATCAACATTTACATTCGCCGTACATTGATACAAATGTAGGATACGTCTTCGATCTGAGCTTATAATTTACTTCATCTTCTTATTACCAAGTATTTATCATGATGCATTTGGCAATTTTATAATTAAATGAAAGTTATTTTCTTGGTTGGATCCATTTAAAGAAGAATATTCTAGATTTTCATTGCATTTGCTATGACACAGTTCTTTTAGAAACTGCGTCAACAGTTCCTTTAAATGCCATCAGTTGAAGGGATGTGCCGATAACGGTGTATATTGATCGTATAATGTAGGCAAACATCTATAAAACAAGCGTTTGGCATGATCAATGCGTGTTGGTTAGACCTAATCTAGGTCTGCCTTTCGTCAGCTGATAGTGTCCTATAAATATCTAGTATGATGCATATTGTACTCAGTTTATTTCTCTTAAAAAGCGACAAAAATATCATATTCGGGCTTTGAAGCAATTTCTCAAATTTGATTGCGTGATAGATTTGTATTTGAAGGCAGATCTGCACCTCAATGAAAGCCATGCGACTATGATGCATTACCCTGAAGTCCAGGCTAATATGAATAGGCTTTGAGACGTCAGCACACAGAGTATTAGTAAGACGTGTCAGCCAATCGGTCACTTAATTTCATTCCAAAGATATGTTTCTTTGTATGTCACAACATTACAATTTGGATGAAAATGTGTGAGACTAATTCCTCAGTTAATGTGAAGAAATACACCACCTACTAACCATTTCTTTAAATAATTCATAACTGTTAGAGGCATTGGCAAAATACAATTTTCAGTGAAGAAACAAAACGATTGAGCCTTAATTCCAGCATTTCTGGTTATCTTATTTGAGACAATATCTTCATGTTCTGTACCATATTCGAGAATCATTGAAAATGTTTAGAAAATAAGTGTGCAACAAGCTTTACTATGGTGTAATATATTTACTGTGTCTATTGTATAAATATCGCAGCAACAAACTGAAACTCTGGTTACTATTTAGTGTTCAGTGGGATTATTTTTAGTGCAATATCTTTAAAAGTTTCTGTTTTAATTTTTTGAAGTCCTTGTAACATTTGTTTCGATAACTCGTCTGTCTACCTATGCATGTCATAAAATAATATTCCGTGTAAATCAGAAAATGGAGACAATGTTATAGTGTGCTCCTTGGATGGGGACAATATTACATCCGTGTTCCATCGTTGGAGGCTAGATCAGTGAGATAGATTTAACCCGCACGTTACTCCGGACGATCACGCATGTGTACAACCGACTTTTAGTCGTTGTAGTGAGCTTTTATAAGACGCTGATTATTAAATGCTTGTTACAACAGAGTTGGTTTTCAATTTTACGATAAATATTCAAATTTATCGATGATACTAATGGCACGTATATAATATTGGCTAAATTTGTATGCGCAAAGTACCAGCAAAACAACAAACGGCATGAGTAATCTATTGATATTGAAAGATTAAGAAGGTTTTGTGTCTTGATAATGAGGTCATAGTTCTAAATCTAAAACGCGAATGTGTTTTGTTCACTTTGTGACCTTCACCTTTGTGCGATAATCAAAGAATTCAGATAATCCCGACAAAGCGCGTAAAAATTGATTTTATCAGATAAAGGTAGTAGCGAGTTTTTTGTGTCCAGATATATTACTATAATATTAAAAAACAGTTAAGTCTAATGTTATTAAACATGTTGATTATCGTTTGGAAGAAACATGGACCAAAATTAGTTTTGCATAAGAAAAAATTATCTTAAAGAACAATACGACTTTCCATGTCGTATCATCTCATTTACTTTTAGTCATATATTAAATCTTGACATGTGGTTTAGGTTCATTAGCTCATTTATAAATAACGTTAATAACTATCATATTGCACTGTATTTTACAGATTTTGCACAAATGCTGGCTCTGTTGAAAATATGGTCCTCAAATATCAAATTTGCAGATGGCTTGTTTGTACCATCCCTAATGTATAACTATAGATTAGCATTTGATTTACCATACAATGTGTGTATCATACAAATCTGTACACTACTATGTAGCAACTTAGAACTTGAAGCATATGTATAATCCTTAAATGTTTTGCGTGGAATTTACAATCCCCTTACATTCAAAAGTTGAATTGAGGAAGTCAAGCTCTTGCTTCCCATTTCATATTGTTTGCATGATATCACCCAATTCTTGTTCCAGATAAAGCATACGTAATTGAACTCCATCACAAAAACAATACTTAGCACCCCGTTTGGCTGCTCAGCGATTTGCAACTTTGCGTCGAAAAGACTATATATTTGGTGGCTTTAATATCAAGATTTTAAAGGTGGATGATTGAAGCACACTTAATTTTTGAGCTCTTGGAAAAGACTTACTACTTGGTTAATTACTTAGCTATATATAAGGCTAGACACAAATCTCAGATCTATGTACCTAGCCTCACCATTAGTATATACTTTGCTAGGCATTTATTTAGTCATAAACCTTGACGAAGGAATAGTGATTAATATAACACCTACAAATTAATATACTGGTTGCCATCTTCTCTTGAAATATTCTATTTTATCATTATAAAAAAGAATTTTAATATATTTTGAACTTACAAAGATATATGTATATATTCTACGACTATTCAGTCACAATTTAGTATGATAGTGCCAATCATGTTTGCAATGTATCAAGTAAATAATTCCATTATATTTGTATCCCGTTAGTAATATAAAAATAAAATATATGTCTTAACGCTTAATATAGATAGTACCGTATGCTTTTAACATCAAATATCGCAGTATTAAAGTTGTGTCCGCTTGTTAGAAACAAGATCTTTGCAAAGAAGCTCACACACTCCTTACTAATCAAAATGGCACATAAATGATATAAACCCTGTTTGAAAGATTCTTAAGAACGAAGAATCTTCAAGCTAAGAGTTCGCCAGAAATCCCATATTTCACTCGTATTAAGTTAACCAAATATCACCTAACTCTTTTGGCAAGCTTTCTTTAAGGCAAAGGAGACACAAACGGCAATGACTTGTATGGACGTCATTTTCCTTCTTAGAAGACAAGAAGGATTACAATTTTTAAAATAATAAGCTCTTCTTAGAATCTGAAAATCTTTAACCTTTTGCGTCAAAAGCATACAACCATATTTGATTTTAATGTAAAATATATCCACCAAAATACATTAGATGTATAAAATAATGACCGCAAAGGGTTTCATGTTGTCATAATATAATTTTAATCGCTATAATATCATCTTATAAAAAATAAACGAAAGAATTAGCTAATATTGTTACAATTATTTATTATTATTTCGTTGACTGAAGTTCCGTAGACGAATTTCAAGCAAGAGTGCTAACCTTAAACCAGAAACGTTCAATATTGCGTAACTTAAATCTGATGTAACAAAAGTATATATAAGTAAGCTTTGATTGAAACATCAGCAATTTAATGCTTTGCATAATTCTTAATCTTTTATGACGTGAAATGCTTCTAAAGAGAAACTTGAAATGGTGTGGTCAAAGTGCTGGCTGCTGTTTGGTATGGCGTCCATTACAAACATCTATCTACTTTTAACTTTTCGACCCGTAACTACGTTTTTTTTGGGGGGGATGCTTTAATGTTGCTCAAGCACATGTCGCAGGCATCACATATTAGTACACAGCACAGCTCAGTACACAGCACATATTAGTACACAGCACATATTAGTACACACAGCACATATTAGTACACAGCACATATTAGTACACAGCACAGATTATTACACAGCACATATTAGTACACAGTTGACAATGGTGCCAAAAACTTTTTGCAAGAAGCCAACAACGATGATAACTTCCCTAATGCATGGTGTCAAGAACCTGATATGGTCAAAGGTTGTGCAGCAAAGTTGCAACTACAACAAAAAGTAACACAGACGACACAGAGTGTTGTCATAAACTTGTACATACAATTATTGCCACAGTTAAGCAGGAGTAGATTAGACGCCATAAGCAGACGATGCTGCGTACTCCTTCTTGCTCAGCGATGCAGTCCCCAAAAGTACCTGTTATTGAAAAAAATGAAGATAATACATTTTGTACCACAAAGAAATGTCATATAGTAGAGAATTACCCAGCATACTTGGTCGACCATTTTGATAAGCAACAATAGATGGATCTCACAATTCTAAGTAGACTTATCACGCAAAGTCATAAGCCACGTGGTACATTATATATATATATATATATATATATATATATATATATATATATATATATATATATATATATATATATATATATATATATATATATATATATAAAGAATACAAATCATATGGCGAATAACAACCCTTTCAAGAGCACTGGATCCACCAAGGGATCACGTGTGTCAGGGATTTATTAAAATAGATGCAATAAACTGACGACGAATAGTGCGAAACTAGTAACTAACTAGTCTGAGCGCTTTCGACTCTTAATGAGTCTTTTTCAAAGGCAAATACAAAACATATATACGATAAACAAATACAAAACATATATACGACAAACAAATAAGCACATCGCAAATTATATTCATGCAGATATATTTACAGTAAACACACCCCTTGCGTCAATTATCAATAATCATTTCAATATATATATATATATATATATATATATATATATATATATATATATATATATATATATATATATATATATATATATATATATATATATATATATTGAAACTGATTTGTTTTGACCTCAGAGCAACATAGAAAAAAACAAGTCTATACATCCGAATGATATTCATTTTAGTAATGGACGCAAGGGGTGTGTTATCGGAAAATAGTCATCCACGGATACAGCGAATAAATAAAAGTAATCCAGGAAACAATTTATTTCTTGTGCGCATAAAACGGTTACTAAAGATCTATCGGATACCTAAACCTATGCTAGTCTAAGGAAAAGCAGAGTTGAAAGAACATTGAGAAGGTTCGCAGTACATATTCGTTTCTGTGAGTCATTGTGGGGAATGTTATGGTTGGGGTGGGGTGCTCCCAATATTTTATTAAACTATTATAGAAGTCCCTATCAGTCTCGATTTTGGTTGGAAGTTAAATTAGTGAAAGATAGATGTAAAGCTCCTAACCCCCATTCAGCAATGCCGACGTTTAAGTGGTTAAATATACAAAAAGCTGAAATTTTATGAATAACAATTTAATAAAAATGCAATAGTCAAATGAATAAAATTATCCAATTACACTCCTTTTGCTAGATCCTTTATTAATCTAATGCATCACTTGATTACCTGTGTGAGATTTATTTACACCTGTCCCTGAATTCTACCCATCTATGGTATTATTCTCTTTCTCCTATTCTCCCAAAAATCATTATCCTCATGCTCCCTCACTTTCTCCAAATTCCTTCTCCACCTCATCGACGTCTATATACTCCTTCTCCTCCTCCTCCTCCTCTTTTTCCTTCAGATTACTTTTCCTCCTCCTCTTCCTCCAACCACCTTCTCTCCACCGACTAGACTTTTGTTTAATTCGACTCTTCGGTTAGTCTCAATTCCGTCTCCGCCTCTCGGTGTGTCATATCTCAATTGAACCGGAAGTTCTATGTCCCCTAAGAATCTTCCTTGTCCAAGCTCTGCATTTCCTTAGAATCTGCCTCTACGTTTAACAGCTAAATTACGAGTACCTCTCTCAAATTAACCCTATCGATTAATAATATTCCCAGGCGAAGGCTAAAATTTTTCATAGCGTTCTGTAAGTTCTAATTTGGATCTAAATTGCAATCACACCCTCTATCTCAATTCCGTTCGGATGTTGCTGCAAACTGATCCATCCAAACTTAGCGGACAATGTCCCTCTCGCTATCAGTCAACGTGGGGACGGATAAGAACACGCCTCGTTCACCCCGCGGGCTTTCCTCTTATCTTAAGACTAAGCTGTAACACATAGGTATGAAGTGGTGCCTTTGCCGATTCAAGATTCCGATCTCCAACAGATATTATAACCTTACGTAATATTCCAGGTCTCCAACAGTTCATATACCCTTACGTAAGAGATTAATACTAACCCCAGGATATCTTTAGACAACAAACATATTTTGGGTTATATTCCCAAAAGAGTAGATTATAGCTTATATACGACTTTAAAGCTGGAGCTTATTCCTCTTAAATGTTATTCTGTTTAAAATGGGAGAGATGAGCAATTGGCTATAATGTTAAATATCCTAATTACAAATGGTTCCCATTCCATTCACAGAATAATACTTTTCTAGAAGCTTTGTTTGCATGACGAGAAAAGTTTTATAGGCTCTTCCAAGTTTCACACCAACAGCTGTCTGCTATTAATTGTTGTTTTCCCATCAATGAATCTAAATTGTTATATTTTTAGCTACTTACAATTATAATTACCGATATGGTGGTGAAATATTTTTTTTATAACTACATTGCAAATTCTATTCATGTAGATAATATATTTACAGTAGGCGCAGGCGGTAGAAGTCCCGGCTAACAAGCAGAATTTCATGCCTCATTTTGATACGCATGCATATATGTATGCACATACTGTTGTTGTAGATATTTAATAATTAAAACCCTATTGATTCACAAATATTATAACTGAAAAATTTGTTGTGCACATTTTATTTAACTGGTAACTTCATTGTTCAAGTGTCATTATGTGCAGACCATTTACTTTGAATATTTCTGAACAAAATGTTAGATTAACTACTTGTTATTTCTAAATAAAGAGTTCATAGAGAAAGCTTACGGAAATGACTTTAGAATTTCTTAGTCAACTCAGCATTTGTCACTGATTGTAGTTGAATTTTGATTATGTTTGCCTAGCTACATCAAAATCAATAAATCTCTCTCCTCACCAATAATAATAATAATAATAATAATAATAATAATAATAATAATAATAATAATAATAATAATAATAATAATAATAATAATAATAATAATAATAATAATAATAACAACAATAATAATAATACTACTAATAATAATGATAATAATAATATAAAAATTTAATGAAGACTTTGTACAGCGCCTAAACTTTAAAGGTTTTCAGCCCTTTACAACATTAGCTATCACATAGAGACATTAAAAAATATAGACAAGACTACAAGAACAACCCTTTTAAAATTACAAACAAAAGCATGCTGATAATTATTCAATTATGGAAATATTCTTAAGTCTTAACTACTCTGGCAGTCTGATAGGTGAAGGTTTTAGATCACCCATGCATAAGATCGCAATGTCATTGTGTAAAAGTCCAAGAAGCAATTCGTTAAATGTAGCAGGACCATTGTACAACCGACAAAGAAAAAACGTGGGAATATTGACATGGTGTTTGCTTCAAGGCAGCTGTAAGAGAAATGTCAAGAGCAAACGGCTGACCTTTTATCCATCTTCAGCGTCTTGACAAAGCCTTTACTGGAAGGTAATGGTAAAGTATTGATGTCCAAAAAAAATTATAATTATGGTTTAGCAATTCCACGACGGCATGCAGGCGCGAGTGAAGGAAAATGGCGAGTCATCTGAACCATTCCCAGTAACCAATGGCGTGAAACAGGGTTATGTTCTGGCACCAACACTGTTCAGTCCTTTTCTTTCTCCGCCATGCTGACTAATGCTTTCAGAGACGAAGATATTGGAGTCGGCATCAGGTACCGTACAGATGGAAAACTTTTCAACCCCAGGAGGCTACAAGCGAAATCCAAGGTTATGACAGACAACATCAGTGAGTTCGTATTTGCCGATGATTGCGCCCTCAATGCTGGCTCAAAAGCAGACCAACAATGTAACGTTGACAATTTCTCCAGTTCCTGCACAAGCTTTGGTCTCACCATCAATACTAAGAAGACTGAAGTACTCCATCAGCCAGCCCCGGAAAAGCCCTATACTGAGCCAAACATCACCATCAACAGCCAGACACTCAACGTAGTGAACCACTTCACCTACCTTGGAAGCACAGTTTCTCAGAGTGTCGCCATTGGCGACGAGGTGAACTTCCGCATTGTCAGAGCCAGCGCAACTTTTGGCAGATTATATGAGAATATGGAATAGAAAAGGCATCCGCATCACGACCAAACTAAAGGTCTACAGGGCAGTTGTACTCCCCACATTACTTTACTTATGCGAAACATGGATGGTGTATCAACGCCATGCCAGGAAGAAGAACCACTTTCACACCATAGGCCCCCGGAAAATAGTCAACATAAAATGGCAGGACAAAGTCCCAGACACGGAGGTACTAGCCAAAGCAGGTCACCCCAGCAATCAAACCATCCTGGTGCAGTCCCAGCTACGCTGGGCGGGACATATTGTATGCATGCCAGACCTCACCGTTGCCTAAGACACTCTTCAATGGCGAGCTATAGCAAGGACAGAGATCTCAAATCAGAAGAAACGCTTCAAAGACAATTTTGAAAACTGCATTGAAAGCGTTCAACATAAATCCTGACTTATGGGAGCAAACAGCAAACGATCGAGTCACTTCCTATCTGCACATAGGCTCCAAGCTGTGCGAATCGAGCAGGATAGCAGCTGCAGGGATAAAGAAGCAAGTCAGAAAAGCACGCGCCAGCGACTCTCCTGGAGCTGTCCCACTTATCCCGTATCCATTCTGCAACCGAAACTTCCGTGCAAGGATTGGCATTATCACAGAACAGACCAGAACCAGCCCATCCAACTCACGGATGACTAGAGTGGTCTTCGTCGACACGACGGACGAATAACATGTACATGATGACTGAATATGTGCATTTAATGTTGATGGTGCTGATACGTGTTGTTTGAGGTAAAGAATGTGAATTAGAAAGCCTTTGTGTGGTGGTCATAATGACTTCAGATTTCATCATTCGTCTGCAAGTTGTTAGATGTCATAAATGACTTCACATCGGCAATACACTTCTCTATGCCTTGTATGGTATTATCAACTTCCGTTTGGTGACTAAATTTGTATATTTGCACGTTATCAGCGCGTACCGGATGAAAATCTATAACACTTGAAATGGGCTGCGTATATAATACAAACAGAAGCGGGCTAAAACAGAACTATGTGGAACACCAAAACATTTATGAATTGGGCTGCAATATTTGCAATTAAAGAACACACTTTATGTCCTTCAGACTGTATGACTTGACACTGGATGAGAGATATGTATTAATAGCATCGGTTAATATAGGGGATATTGAATCTAAGCACTCACGCAGCAATAATGGTGTGCTCGTTGTCATGGTTGTACATAAGAACTCCATATAGAAATGCTCTATTGAATTTAAGGATTGCTTCGAAATTTACAATTATGTGGTGACGATGAGTCCATTTAAATTGTCTTGTCATGTTCATCTCAATTGGTTTGTGCTTTGTTAAAGGAAAAAGTTTGTAACAGGTCCGTAAGTCCACTGGAGAGGAAGTCCTTGGAATTGGTGCACATGTGTTTCTTGTCATTAGCTTATTAGTAATATTGACGAGCTCTTTGCAGCTGCAACTTTTAATGATCTTAGTACTGAAGTAGGTAAAATCCCCTGTATGAACTATGTTTTTGACATTCTTCTTAGCTGCGTCATCGGTAAGCTCTTACGATGATTCGTCAATTCTGAAACTAAAAAATATTCCCTACCTCACAAAAAGGCGATAAGCCTCTCTCTCTCTCCTCTCTCTCTCTCTCTCTCTCTCTCTCTCTCTCTCTCTCTCTCTCTCTCTCTCTCTCTCTCTCTCTCTCTCTCTCTCTCTCTCTCTCTCTCTCTCTCTCGTGTTTACATTCTGTGACATTTCGACACACATGTTTATGAACAAAGGAATCTTTTCTGTAAGAATGTTCCCTGATGAGATAAATGGACAGCATTACAATTTCACTGGCTACGTAAATAATTTCATAACTCAGGATAATTTGATCGATTTAAGAACATAAATTTTGACTAAATCGTTCAAATGAATCCCCAAACTCGAAACTAATTTTTAGTGAAAATATTACACGTTTCAGGGGCAAAACATAGAGACTGATCATCCCTCCTTAACACCGATTCTTCTCCTTAGAAAACATTTGGTATCCACCTCTGAACAAGTTGTAACAGATTTAGAATCACATGATAGATTATAATAACAAGGCCCATCCCACTTCCAACATGTCAATCAGAAGAAAAACTGTTAAAAGTTGTGGTATAAATATCCTTCTGTCGCAAACATGTTCTACCAGTAACAAAGTTTATACAAATTTTCTTTATGAGTTCACATTTAGAAGTCATATTGCAAATTGACTTGTAATATCGTTAACGTGCTTAAGATCTTAAAATTTGCTATGAAATCTAAGACGAATTGATAGTCTTATTTTTTGATAAATAGACTGAGATTTTTTCATAATTTCATGGTCATGCTTACTGTCTCATAAAAGATAAACTTTTTAATAAGATTAAAACTCCAATATTCTTAAGACTAATCTATATTCAGAGTAATAACAAATTCAATTATTGCTTAGAATTTCAATGACACTTAGTCATATAGTCACTGATCCAAATAGCAACTGTGAATTTATTGAATTATAAACATGGAGGGTAAGCATTTCTATGACAACATAATCTTGATGATTTTAAAACCGCAGACATGGGAAGGGCAATTTCCGACACACCAGTTTTCCAATTCAAAACCGTAAACGTGGTCAACATTTTTAGACAGTTTTGAAAAATATATAAAAATATAAAAAATTTGATCAATATTAGAGACTCTTTTATAATTTTATTTTGTCATATTTTAGTAGTGGCCAATGGCATGCCGACGGAACCTGATGCAATGAACACTTTCTTTGATAAATACGTCCCTATAGATTGACGCCTTAAAGTAAACACTTTATTTGAACTCTTATATCCATCCCACTAGTATGTTGGCTGATTAAAGAATATCACTCATCATTTGCTGTTTTATTATGAGCAAGCGGAATCACTGAATTCATGTAGCCTCAAGATGTGAACTTAATACTTATTTAGATATAATTGTTCAAGCCATTATTGTTCAGGTTATCCATATCTAACTCTGCCATCTTTTGTGCTCAAGTAATGTAATGTCTCCGATCAAAACGCTTTCTGCAGAGTCGTCAAGGAAGAACTGTTTTATACCAACCTTAATCCACATGAATGGTTCGCATTCAGTAGCATCTTTTAAATTCGCGTAGGATGGCTTAAATGACTTTTATTAATGTTAATTCTCATGCAGGTACATTTTTATTTATTGAATGACTTTATTGAGTTCCATTGAATATTTCCGAGTTAGTAATGCATTTTGCTCAAATTTGTGTTTATCAGTAATTAAATTTTAATCCTTCTCGGTTTGGAAGAAATGAAGTTAAACAGAATTTTAAGGAAACGTTTACTATTAATATCAACAAAAGATATACAAAAGTCAATAGTATCACCAAGTATATACCTAGGTTTCGGTTTCTTGCTGAAATTGTACATTTTCAAAATTTTTAAACATTTAATAATTTTAAAAGTTAAAAGTCAAAGAAAGATACTCATTCACTCAATTGTGTATATTTAATGTGATACCATCTGTAAAACGTTACTAATTGTATGATACCACCAAGTTAAACTGCATTGAAAGCTGAAATTACTTTTAATCTTCATTAACTGCAATCGGTATTAATCCCTACTCCCAATCAAAAGATTGTTCTTAAACTTAAATTTCAATGGCTTGACAAAAATATAGTGTGAAAAAGAAATTAAATTTTCCAACTACTCCCACATACCTTATTTGACCGACAGTGAAAAAGAATAAGGCATTCTTGTCTGTGAAGCTAATTTAATGTGTTTGTTGTTTCATGACATAGTAGCACTATAGTTTATTTAGTACCGAGGAAAATTATAATAAAGTAACTTTCTCAAGAATATACAACGGTAACCGGATTGGTTCTTGATCGATCGTTGGATTGGAACCCTTACCCTTGTCCGTCATGCTGGCAACAGAGCGTCTAAATCTGAACATCTTTGGCTTTTCCACTGCATGTAGATAAGGACAATTCTGATTATCCATTTAGCCCGTTGTTGTCTTTACATCATAATAACTTCATAACGTCACAATGACTAGATGATATATCATCACTGACAGGAGTTCAATCAATAGTTGCAGACAATTGAAACTAAAGATTTCTTCACTTTTTTATTACAAAGTTGTAGCAATATCATCAAAAGTAAACTATACTGTTACATCATTTTTTATTGAAAGTGTTATTTTCCAGACTAAGTTATATGACTGTTCTTCGCACATCTAGACAATTCAGAGAGTATTACAACGATCACACCCGATATGCTTCGAATGCTGAGCCCTCGTGACTCCTCCCACAATGTACTCTCTTACGACATGCAGGGAAGCGCATGGGTGCTATGCTACGTGGCAAAGCCCTCATGGAGTGATACTGCATCATTCTATCCATTTGATTTTAGTAGTAATCAGATATGATATCCTCAAATTTATAATAAGACGAGATCAAGTCAACGGTTTGATCTGTTTTCATACAAATGTTGATCAGTACCTGATTACCAAAGAGACGGAGCAGGCACCGGCCTAGAGGCCCCTCGACAACGGATCAAAACAATATTGAATTGATTTGATTTTTACGTATTAGGAGATAATTGATCAAAGTCAGCGCTTTAACCTACAGAACATTCCTAAAATCATTTTGATGATCTTTTGGTGGACAGAACAGTACCGGCATTTATCACTAAAATAAACTTCTTTCATATATATATATATATATATATATATATATATATATATATATATATATATATATATATATATATATATATATATATATATATATATATATATATATATATATAATATCACTTATTTAATAATGTACATGGTGCAGAAACTTGAATCAGATTGTGATTGGCATGCCGTGCCGTCTTTACTTGTCCTACAATAAAACTGGAATAAATTTACATCTAGGTATAATACTCACCCCTAATTTAGAAAAGGGGTTGTCCATTAATTATGTCAACAAAATGGGGGAAGAGGTTTGAAGAAGTTTGCCAATTGTTGACATGGGGAGGGGCAGTTCAAGATATATTGACGTCAACAATATTTTTTTTATTGTTAATCTTCTACTCATTATTTATTATTATTATTATTATTATTATTATTATTATTATTATTATTATTATTATTATTATTATTATTATTATCGTAAATATTCCCGGCAATTTTGTCATACTTGCATGGGTATGTAATTGGTGTACTCATCCTTCTGGTACCACGAATCACTTGTACATGAACCATAGCAACAAACTTAGTGGTCACCATATTAAATAATTACTTTTCCAGAAGAATATATAGCTTATTTATAAATTTCAAAATGCTGCCAGCATCCGTGTTATTACGAGTCGCTAGCGGCTTTGTCCGAAAACAATATGGCCTCAGTCGGGGCAAGTACATCATTTTTTTTTTTAGCGAAACCCGAAGTGCTGTATATTGCAATAAAATGGGTTTAAAACAAAACTTTCCCTTGGGTGCAGACAGGATAGCGATTTTAAAATGCTTCCAGATAATGTAAAATGTAACCTGATAAGACCAGGTCAAGGGTCGGATATAGCCAGTGCATATTTCAACATTTACTTGATCTTATCTGTGCACGATGATATGATGTGTGGTTTTGTCTACTTAAGGAAAATGGAAATATAAACGATTTTTTAAATTAAATGATAATGACGGTAAATTATGACCATTTACTGTGCAAATCTTAGTACTGATTAGCAATTAAAAACATCTCTTGAATATTTATTACAACACAGAGGTTAAAATATGATCTACTAAATAACTCGCAGCTTCATGGGGTTTTTTTTTGGTACCCTGCAGGTCGTAGACAGTATATGTTTTTTGAGTGATGGATAAAGTAGTAATCACAGCGTGAATAATTTGTTTCCTTTATTAATTATCAGAAGAGCAGATAAAGAACAGTTGTGCGAAAGCATCAACAACCATTTGGGACAAGCAATCGCTATTGTTCCTGATATTTTTTTTATTTTTAACTCATGGAATGCAACGATGTTAAGACTATTTAAGTGTTCTTATATGTCAACATCGCTTGTAAACAACTTTTTTATTTATGATGGTTCAAAGGCACAGATACATGGTTAATATTATGACTTTGTATGGAATATTAAAAAATATGCATAATTAGACCAAGATTTTAGACTACGGTACTCGTTTAGTGTTTGTGAAATTAAAAAAGTAAATAATTCCATGCTGTATAGACTATAAACAAGTTTAACTCCTATTATTTGTTGGTAACATGAATCTTGCTGAAGCACATGCCACACGCCTCACAAATTGGAACACAGCAACAATTGATGATTGTGCCGAAAGACTTCTGCCAGACGCCAACACAAATGGAGAATTCTCTCATGCATGGCGTCAGACACCAGATATGGTCAAAGGCTGTGCAAGCAAAGTCGCATCCCCAGCAGAGGGCGATACATATGCCACAAAAAGTGGTCAGTATTTTGTAGCACAGATTCTTGCCGCAGTTGAAACACAGGTAACTGCTACTCCATACGCAATCGAGACTGCGCACTCCTTCTGGCTCTGCGATGCAGTCCTCAAAGTTTACCTGTTGAAAGGTAGGAAAAATTATTATTTTAATATCATTTTAATATTATTTTAATATGTGCTCAAAATGCTAAAATAATTCATTATAATCTTCAAATGGTTTAAGATGCGCCATGTTTGTCATCACTTCTGCATTAGTGAATGAAAAGTCTTCTTTGTTTTACTGTTGTAAAAGAAATTAATATTCAGCTGTGTGCAGTTTTATGCATAGCATTTTTCCCCGAGATCCCATCAACAAATTTTACATATTTTGCTAACATCCCAGCCAAAGTATTCGTTTATGGTATATAATGACAATCAATATAATTTGTGAGCCATAAATTTATCGCTGATATTAAAATATTAATTTTTCCTACCTATCAACAGGTAAACTTTGAGGACTGCATCGCAAATCCAGAAGGAGTGCGCAGTCTGGATTGCTTATGGAGTACACCCGATACGACTGGAGTCACTCTCTTCAATAAGAACTGTGTCTACTATGTCAGCCTGCTTATCACTTGACACAGTATACCGTTCTCCCGCAAAACATCTAGTCTGAGAGTAGACGATTTGTCAGCAGAATGTTGTCTTGAACAGCTTGACATGATCATTTGCGGGAGAACGGTATTCTGTGTCAAGTGATAAACATGCTGACATAGTAGACACAGTTTCTATTGAAGAGGGTGACTCCAGTCCAGTCGTATCGGGTGTTTTTAGGATCTTTCACATGTGACATTTTACAAAATGTTTAAACCAATTAACACTTAAAGAATCCCGAAATACGCTTTATAAATACGTCAACTGATAAGGTATTTTTTTTAAAAATATATATATAAAAATATAAATGCTTTACACTTCATAACCGTTGAGAAGATAAATGTATTTAAGCAAAATATTTGATTACATTAGGGGACTTATGCTGTTTGTATGGTACAACTATGCAGATTAGAACAGGGTTATTTTAAAACTATGCGCAACGTATTTTCGTTGTCAGCGTTCAGATATGTGAGTAGAGATGTAACCAACAAAATATTGCTTAGTTTAGTTACAAGAGGTTAAATTTTGCATTCGTGAGTTATCACACTTAGGTAAAACTACCTACAAAAATAAGGAAAACAACCGACAATTTTAGTGCAAAATGTTTATAATTCGATATTTTACAACAATAATCTTGTAAATATCGACAAATATACAAGACACATACCTTTATGTGGCTGTTAAGCTCGTTATGATCTCGGTTGATCATATCCACTTGTTCGCTTGCCATTTTCACGTATCTGTTAATCAATGTCCTAGTCAGAAAATGGTAACCCTTCTTTTGGTATCTTGTCGTTGTGGCTGTAGCATTGGTCGAAGACTATTTTATACTCGTCTCCATGATCAAAAAACAAAATATTAAATTGCCATCAATAATGGTATTGAATAGTTCTACTCCCTTTCTGAATAATGGTCCAATAGGATATTTTCCTCTGGTCGATGGACGTTCCAGTGTCGATGGAAAAAAAATAATTTGCTTTATATCAAAAGAAATAAGTCCAAGCAGCAGCCTATTTGATACACATGGGATTAATTGTATCGATTTTGCATTGTACATACTTAGGATCTATGACGTACATAAAAATCCATTTGCATTGTACCATATATATTTGAAGTTTCAGTGAACAATATAAATCGTTTTATGTTATTTAAAATGAATCGCATGGCGATATAACGGGTGGTTTCCAGATAGTAACGTACATAATAAGATATAATAAATACGGCTGTATCAAAGAATATAATTTACGTTCTGATCTTGTTGAAACTTGTAACGTTTTGTAGTATCGCAGAAGCGTTCTCTAGATTTCCTGAAAAAAGAAAAGAAGATATTTACGAAAAAAGGAATATTTTTTATCTCTAATCGCGAGTGAATGCAGATAATGGGGAATAAACTCCAACTATTTAGGAGACGTTCCGGACAATTTAGAAAAGAAAGAACCAATTGGTCATATTGCCGATAGCAAAGATAAAATAGTGTGATCCTCCTTTGAAAATCGTATGGGTTTTTATTTTCAAAGCTACGGCAAGATCTAGCGCATCTCATACATTGACCAAGTAAACAACAATGAGATCCACAACGAGATTCAACGAGATTTCTGATCCTACGAAGAACTCCTACTAAGCTGAATAAACCCAAACTGACTTGGTACGGTCATGCTTCGTGATCATCTGGACATGCAAATACAAACTGAAAGGCATATTGGGAGTGTGCAGATAGAAGAGGCAGACAGAAAAACGAGGTGGATAGACCATATTACAAAGTGGTTCAGTCCAGAGAGGAAAACCGAATTTTATTTTGCAAAAGTAAAACTGAAAATAATAAATGCAAAATCTACTTTATATTGAAAAATGTAGAGCATCTATTCCATGTAGTATGGAAAACTATTTCACAAATTAATGCTGCATGAACCCATTATTTACTTGCTTATTGAATTGTATGCAATTTTGATGTACACACATCTTGTATAAGAATATTTAAATAAGAATATGAAATATAATGAATAAATTAATGAAATGATGATGAGTGTATTACATACATATGATGATGTTTGTATTACATACATATGATGAAATTTGCATTACATATATATAATGATGTTTGTTTTTCATTCATATGATGTTTGTATTACATACATATGATGAAATGTGTATTACATATATATGATGATGTTTGTATTACATACATATGATGAAATTTGTATTACATATATATGATGATGTTTGTATTACATACATATGATGAAATTTGTATTACATACATATGATGATGTTTGTTTTTCATACATATGATGTTTGTATTACATACATATGATGATGTTTGTATTACATTCATATGATGGTGTTTGTATTACATATATATGATTTTGGTATTGTGCTGTTAGTAGAAAAGATATGTGGTTTAGAGCTGTGATGTTCAGGTTACAGTAATATAATTAAGGAATTGTGTAATGCGATGTTTTAATATGTTCTTCATTATAGTGATTTTTTTCCAACAGCCGCTGTAACAACGTTTAATATTTTTTTATCATTGAACAATTGAAATGCTTCAAAACGTTTGTCATTTGTTACAATATATAGAACTATACATAAGTTTTTAACCGAGATAAATGTAAGTTCTGGTATGCTGGTCATTTTAACCTCGAAATTCAGAAAATGAAACAAAAATAAAACAATCAATTATTTGTTCACAGACATGAAATCGATATCATGTCTACCTGTCTCTACTTTCAGCATATGAATTTCACCCTAAATAAATATGATAAACCAAATGACATATTCTCGTTAGGTTCTTAATTCAGTTTCATACATCCCATACTTCATACATTTATGTGAATTGCTAATATCGCTTTGCCACTTTTGGAGAGCAGAATCCTCAATTCTTTTCGAAACTAGAGAGAAAAATTGTTTTTCATTTCCAACATCTTAATTTAATAGAAATACCCAAAACCAAAGCAAAATCACGCGTCTATAGGTTTCGTACACCAGTTGACACGGTTGGATTATTCTTACATTTTCAACATTAAATTACATTAGCGCGGGTTGCGAGCTGAAGTAATTCTTACAAACTTCATCCAGTATTTAATACATCGCAAACATAGGAGGTAAATGTGGGTAACTTCCACACTCCACTGACAAAACAACATTATTAGTTAGTGTTCAGAGCAACTAAATATAGTTTAAAAAAAAGCTTTGTTGAACAATATCAATATTGTACTAAATTCAAATCCTCTTACTTCTGACCCATAACAATCAAGTGGTCTTATGAATGAAAAATGTGTAAACATCTTCTACACTAAAACAGCCAAATCCATTTTGATAATTCAAACTTCTTGTAGTAGTATTCTTAGCCTGAACCGCTAGTATTTACTTTCCATTTGTCCAAACCCCAGATAAGCCCACAAACCCTATAAAAGCCCATAAACTAATGCGACAGTGATGACATCAGCGTTATGTGTCGCCCGATTCATGGATACTGGTGTTAACGCAGATGTATCCTGGAACGTTCGAGATTATCGGTCTGCATTCATCGCGTCTCAAATGCAAACGATTGTCCAAGAGGGGAAATGGCTTTGTAAAGTCAACGATTTTGTGTAGAGGTGCCCGTATTACAGCTGATCGCGTTAATTTTTCCGGTTATACATATGACAGTACTTGTTCACTGTAACGGTACGTCGACAGTTGTCTATAGTAAGTGTTCGGAAATTTTTGAGAAATCGTATTGATGTTAATGATATTAACATCATATTTTCATCAAAATTTCTATTGAATATTATTAGGTTCTTTCTACAATAGATTTACATTTGTCTGTCACAAATTAATTGTGAACATTTCTAATATAATTATATTTATTACTTTATTTGGGGTGCCAGAGATACTTAAGTTATAGATCTGTAAATATACAATGTGATCTGTCGTTTAATTATGAGACAGAGAGAGAGAGAGAGAGAGAGAGAGAGAGAGAGAGAGAGAGAGAGAGAGAGAGAGAGAGAGAGAGAGAGAGAGAGATTATTGAAAAATATGTACTTTCATCCACAGCAACCAGGGGGTGGGGCCCTACAACAAAGGATGCCAGGGGCGCATTTCCTCCGCTCCCACCTTAAACACATGACGCCAGGACCTGTTAGCCCAAAGATTCCGTATGGTGAAAATGCGGGAGCACATGTACTACAGATAACTCAAAACCGATCCAGAACTTCGAAGAGTCGGCAACGATATTTCTTGATGAGGTTGAGCCTCAGGATCCTCTCGACTGTTTGCTTTAAGGACATAATAATGTCATATGTATCTGATGTGATACAGACGACTTTGATGGAGAGTAAATCATGTACATTAACAATACAATGTATCCCTCCCTCCCTGTACAATATTTCTTTTAAAAAAGCGAACAAAAAGGACATTAGTGTCCATGTCATGTTTGGGGGGAAATTTAAAAGCGATGCTAACACTACCATGTTGGTAGCTACATAAAATTTCCCGTACTTTGAGCGGCTGAGGTAAAAGTGAGACATGAGTGAAAATTCAAGCATGAAAGAGAGGGAAAAAAAAAACAAAGTAAAGAATACTGATTTTCTCAAGGTATTCTTTATGTAACAATTTGCAGAATTTTTTTATTTCTTTCGCTACAACATTAACATGTATTTTAAATTATTTTAAAGTGCTCAAATGTCACATTTTTAAATTGAAGTCATTCCTTGCAAAATATGCTTTGATTTAAGGTTAAATATTCTCTGAAAATATTTACAAAATCAGGAAATTATATTAATTAAATCTGGCAATGTTTGGCTTAAAGATATCGTTAACCTAATTCCTTCATCAGAAATAGAGATTATATGATATTGATCGGTGTATTATGCATGTTTGACACAAATATGTAAAAAATGAAAATAAATTTCATTGATTTTAAATAGTATTGGGAAATTTAAAAGTAATAAAATTCACAAATGAAAGAAATGCGAAGAGTGCAAAAGACAAAAATCCACTTACAATTCATTTTTGCATTTTGTGCCACATACAATCGAGTCGTAAAAAATTATTTAGATTTTGAATGATCTGCATATATATATATATATATATATATATATATATATATATATATATATATATATATATATATATATATATATATATATGCAATAAACTGACGACGAACAGTACGAAACTAGTAACTAACTAGCCTAAGCGCTTTCGACTCTTAATGAGTCTTTTTCAAAGGCAAATACAAAACATATATACGACAAACAAATAAACACAAAAACGTTGTGTTTGTAAACCTCTACATGGCTGTCTTCACATGTACTAAAACTATAAATACAACCAGCTTGTATAAACTAGTTGCGGAAACTGAAAACGTTGTATAATTCCCTAAAAGTCTACAAGCCAAAGCGACATCTATTTTTACTTTTTGTACATATGTAACACAGATTATATCCCGGATATTTGATTCTATACCGGTTATTCTTATAATAAAAATTGAAGGATAATAAGAAGATTTAGAAAATGTTAAATTCTACTAGTGCATAGTTTTCATTTTCTAGTCTTCTTGGTTTAGACCGCTGGGTTTCAATGTTCTAAGGCGGCGTATCCAGTATGATTCCTTTTCCTTCCTGGTTTCGGAACTCTAGCTGTGGTTGTTGGCAATAGCGATAAGTATTATATCACTGAAAGTGTGGCTAGGGGAGGAGAAGTATTCTGCGACCGGGCTTCTGTACAGCTTTTTTGTCATCCAATCAGATCTATGAAGGTTTATCCTTTTGTGTAGCATTTTCAGTTTCTCCGACGTACTGAAGGCCACAGATCTTACATGTGATGAGATAAATCACATTCTCTGTTTTGCACGTTTTGTTTGGACCATGTATGTTTAGTTTTTCTTTAGTCACTGTGCTAGTGAATGTCTTGGTCTCTATCATATGTTGACAGGTTTTGCATCTTTTATCGCCACAGGGTCCATATTGACTAGGTTGGTTTTGACTAGTGATTGGCGTTAGCTTTGCCCTGACTAGGATGTCCTTTAGGTTTTTTGGTCTCCGGTAAGCTACTGCAGGTTTGTTCGGAAGTATTAGGTTTAGTATGTCTGACGATTGCACGGTTGGCCAGTGGTTTGCGATGATTTTACCTACTTTGGGATTGTCTGGGTGATAGGTCAGAATAAATGGTATCCTATCAACCTTTTCGTTCTGTCCATATCTGAGTAGGTCATCACGGTTTGTTTGTTTGGTCCCTTGGATTGCCTCCGCAATCAGGTCTTTGTCGTAGCCTCGGTAAATTAAATGTTTAGCCAGCTCTTCAGACCTTTCTAGGAATCTTGCATCGTCGGAGCAAATTCTGCGTATCCGCAGTGCCTGGCTATATGGAATGTTCTTAATGCAGTGTTTTGGATGACAGCTGTTTGGGAGGAGATATTAGTGTTTGTCGGTTGGATTCGAGTAGATGTCTGTGTGTAATTTGTTTTCCACCAGTCTGGTTGTGGTGTCCATGAAAACATGGTTTGAGTTGGAAATTTCTGCCGTGAATTTTATTGAAGGATGGAAGTTGTTTGCCTTTGATATGAAGTCATCCAGACTTTCTCTTCCATACTGCCACTTCATTTCTATATCATCGATAAAGCGTACCCACTGGTATGGTGTACGCTCAACCGATGCTAAGAGCTGACCCTTAAGTTTTCCCATGAAAATGTTAGCATACGAAGGGGCCATTTTAGTACCCATTGCAGTTCCATTGATTTGTAGGTAGTTTTCGTCATTAAATTCAAAGTTGTTGAGTTTTAGGAAAAACTCCAGGAGTTGGACTAAGAAGTGTGTGGGTGGATTATTTACAGTTCTTGTTTCCCATGCTTCGCTACATGCCTGTAACCCTTCGTTGTGCGGTATATTGGTGTACAAAGATGTGACGTCTAAGGAAGCAAGTAATGTATCTGGCAGTAATGGTTCACTAGCTTTGCTTTTTATGAGATAATCTGTCGTGTCTTGAAGATATGATGGTAATTTGTGGACATGTGGTCTCATAAAATGATCTAAATATTCTGATATCCTTTCTGTGGGGTGCCCGTTACCTGAGATTATAGGTCTGCCAGAGTTTCCTTGTTTGTGGATTTTGGGTAGAAGATAAAATCTACCTGCTCTTGGGTTTTCTGGGCTTAAGTAGTTTTTCGTTTGCTGGTCTATGTGTCCGCTTTGGTACGCCTCGTCAATAACATTAGTGATGATTTTTGCATATTCCAGCGTTTGATCATGGTCCAGTTTTTGGTATAACCTAGCCTCACTTAGTTGTCTATTTGCTTCACTAATGTAGTCTTCCCTATTCATAACGATAACAGCAGAACCCTTATCTGCAGGCTTAATTATAATGTCTGTTCTGCTTTTCAGTGAGTGCAGGGCATCTGTTTCTTCTTTTGTCAAATTAGAATATTTGTTAGTATGGTTGATATGTCTGGAAGTATCGTTTTCAACCGAGTTGATAAAGGCTTCCAGATTCGAAATTGAACTTTTTGGTGGGGTCCAGTTACTTTTCTTTCTAAATGTGGGTTGGTAGCAGCTTATATTTTCCTTTGATTTGTTTGTTGGTTGCAAGGCAAAATGAACTTTGAGTCTTAATCGGCTGTTGAACTCTTCGGTGTCATTCTTAAGCTTCCCTCTGTCGTATGTTTTTGGACGGGAACAGAAACTCAAACCTTTCGATAAAAGTTTTATTTCTGCATCAGTAAGTTCTAAATTGGAGATGTTGACTACTGTGTTAGTAACAGTTGCATTAGTGTTTGTTACAGAGTGCTTGCGATTCTTCCTTTTGCGGCGATTTTTCTTCTTACGGTTGTTTTTAGAAGAAATTTCGTCAATTGAAGTTTCTTCACAACAGTCCTTTGGTTGTAGATCATGACTTCTAAGTTTTCTATCTCTGACTTTGTATTGTTTCAAAGAGTGTCTTTGTTGATCTTTATTAAATTTGGAGTAAAACGTTTTCAATTGTTCTTCTGTTGAGACGGAATTGAGCTGATGTTTTAGTTCTTCAATGGTTGCTGATTTGACTAGATATTGATGATTTACGTTTTTATTAAGTAGGGCTGTGAGTTTCATGGAAGTGTCGTGAGTTTTTTTATTCCATATTTTGTTGAATCTGTTTGAGCTCTTGCCAATAATTTGCGGTTTCACATAAATTTGAAGACCTTTAGTGACTGTATTTGTTTCGAGGAAATGATGCAAGAAAGTGCAATGATGCTTTAGGCGAATAAAGGCATCAGTTTCATTGCGTAAATACGCCGCCTTAGAACATTGAAACCCAGCGGTCTAAACCAATAAGACTAGAAAATGAAAACTATGCACTAGTAGAATTTAACATTTTCTAAATCTTCTTATTGTCCTTCAAATTTTACTATACGAATTACCGGTATAGAATCAAATATCCGGGATATAATCTGCGTTACATATGTACAAAAAGTAAAAATAGATGTCGCTTTGGCTTGTAGACTTTCAGGGAATTATACAACGTTTTCAGTTTCCGCAACTAGTCTATACAAGCTGGTTGTATTTATAGTTTTAGCACATGTGAAGACAGCCATGTAGAGGTTTAAAAACACAAAGTTTTTGTGTTTATTTGTTTGTCGTATATATGTTTTGTATTTGCCTTTGAAAAAGACTCATTAAGAGTCGAAAGCGCTTAGGCTAGTTAGTTACTAGTTTCGTACTGTTCGTCGTCAGTTTATTGCATCTATTTTAATTAATCCCTGACACACGTTATCCCTTAGTGGATCCAGTACGCTTGAAAGGGTTGTTATTCGCCATATGATTTGTATTCTTTATATATATATATATATATATATATATATATATATATATATATATATATATATATATATATATATATATATATGTATTTGAGAATCAGTGGAAAGGACGATGGTTGCACATTGAGAGAGTGATAGAAAGGTATATTTTTGAATTTGACAGAACATGCATAAACTTATCAGTTCTGTCATTTCCAAATCTGCGTCCGTTTCTATCTTTAAATGTAATTTTTAATTTTCCTCTTGTATGATCTTTCTTGGCTAATACAATACAGAAAGCCTGGGAACAAAACAAAGTTTATATTTCTTTCATCTAATAAAACTATTTTCCTTAGAAAAACATGTAATAAATGTTTTCCTTAAAGCATTATCCCGATTTCTCGCATATTTGTTATAGTTATTTATTGATTTTTCCTTGTATTCTTGCGTCACGTTAAATTTATAAAAATTCTCTTAAATATAGCGTGGCTCTAAGAAAGAGAGAGAGAGAGAGAGAGAGAGAGAGAGAGAGAGAGAGAGAGAGAGAGAGAGAGAGAGAGAGAGAGAGAGATTTGATTGAAAGCTATCTTAAGAATGTATATGCAAAGAACTTGTATTACACATTTCTGTGACAAAAATATTTGCACATAATTTCTCCCCGTTTCCACGGCTACCAGAATGAAAATAGAGAATATGAGTATAACATTTGAGAAAACAAGATTAATATCGACAAATTATTTTGCATACTAAAACAAATTTTCATCTGCTTTGTATTGTGTAAATGACGTTCAAACCTGGAAATGTGTCACTTGACTCACTCGTTCTACGGAAGAGAAGAAAAATTTCAAAACACTTATATTTTATTTTGTAGGCTTCGATTTCTTAAAATATAGCCAAGTAATACAATTTTAAACATTACCTCTGAGTTACAGGGTATTTTTCACAACACAAAACGTGCAGCTAGGTCTGATACATTTGAATGACTGGTAGTAATATTATGATTTAAGATGTGCTATAATACAGTCGGTAATTTGCGTAGTTAGAAATAAACATGTTAGCATGAAGAAAAACTAAGTGTGTGTATTATCTAAAACATTTCAAAACAAATAGAACTTTTATATAATTCGTAAACTTGCCTGATTGAGGTCTAGTTAGAAATAATACTGTAATAAAATTAAGGAAATGCGCATTTAGTTTAAGCAATTTGTAGGTTTGTGTGATTACATGTTTGATTATTGGAATTCGGTGCAGTGGGAAATATTCCTTAGCACGAAATAATTAGTTAAATATTAGGAGCAAACGTCACGGAGAGAAAGTGTTAGTGAGTTTTTAAGATGCCATGGCCAATGAGTAGCAAACTCAGACCCAATCCGCATGACTCTCCCTGTCATGATATAGCACTTTATAAAAACTAGCGGTGTACATCGGTATTGTGACTGCAGCGGCAGTATTTATGGTAGGAAACCGGTAAATTAAACAATGGGATACATGAGAAAGGACTCAGTAGATACCGTTTATGTTGCCATAGTGGCAAATGTGATGTAGGTTTACTGGTACGATGTGCCTTGAAACGGTAGATCGAATGGCCTCAGGTGGGTAGTTAAAATAGTTCCCCATGTTAGGGATAGTTGTACAGTTTCTACGGTGTGAATTACAAGAGGAACGGAAAGTTAATATAGAGAAACTGTGGGGATGTGCAGTTGATGGCTAATTTGGAAGTTGTAAATAATGTGGTCTTGTATGGATTATTGTAAAATTTTTGTATAGAATGGCCACGTCGGACTTTCCAACTTACAACTGAAGCTGTATAGACGTCTTTGGAAATATGGGGTAAACTTATGACTTCTAGCGGGATTCGAGCCCCGGGTTTTGACACCGCTCGGTCAAGCAAAATACCCCGGGCTTGTAACAATACTAATCATTAATACTAGAGCGACTTTCAAATAATAAAAATCGAATAGTCTCGTATTGCTGATATTTCAGCGTCAAGTCAAATGTAAAATTAATTGCTTGGATTGATCTATGCAAATCAATCCTTCATAGAAATGACGAAACAGTACGTCAATTTGTAACGAGCGGAAACACTGCATCATGCAATGCTAATAACGGTCGATTATAATATCTCTCTGTGGCCATTCTTTGAAGGTCAGGTCAAGTAACGGGGCTAGAAAGATAATTTTAATAACCTAGTCATAATTTCACTATACGGAAGTTCATATGAATAAACAATTTTAGACGTCTAATTATTGATTTCATACGCGTTTCTATCACAGTAAACATTCTTTGGCAGGATAATTATTTCGATTTGGATAAACCGTATACAGTTAATAACTATAATTGTTTTTACTACAACACAAAAAGGTAATTATATTCGATGCCCTGTACAAAATTTCTTATATTTATATAGATTTTTGTTTCTTTAAAAATAAAGGAGAAGTGGGCTTTTTTGTTTGGGGTTTTTGTTGTTTTTGTTTGTTTGTTTGTTTGTTTATATTTTTTCTTACTTTCTCATATTGCTCCTAAACTGGACATAAATTGAACAACGGTATCTCAAAAAGAAAATAAAGGGAGATGTTTGACCCAACCATTTTTAGTGTTTTTAACTGATATGTGAGACAGTCGCATACAGTTCATATGATATGTTTAAAGAAAATAACAGCGGTCCTTAAGAAAAAAGCATGAGATGTTTGTATATATTTTTTTCCTCATTACGTATTCTTGTGAGAGAATTTGTTTCATTTTGGTGATTTGTGACAATTCTTAAAACTGCCATTGTTGTGATGATATGGATTTTTGCGTGATATCATGTCCGTTTTGCTGCGTCCTGCAGCAGAAATGTTATTCCCACTATTATAACTTCAGGTTTACTTTTAAAACATATCCATTAAATCATGTAAAAAGATAATATTGGTCATTGCTTGCACATATAAACTGCATGAAGCAGAAAATTGATTATTTTAACCTGCTCTACGCTCTATGATTTTCAGACTGTGTACATCCATAGTATAATGACGATGGAGGCAGTAAGGTCCCAGATATCAGCATAGCTTTATACTTAGAGCTACGGTAACCTCTGATATACTGGCTCAGCAGATTGTATAGTAGTACTCCTCTCTCTCTCTCTCTCTCTCTCTCTCTCTCTCTCTCTCTCTCTCTCTCTCTCTCTCTCTCTCTCTCTCTCTCTCTCTCTCTCTCAATGACACTATTTAATTTTAGATCTAAACATTTCTTTTCAGACAGAGCATCTTCAAACTATTACTTTTCTTACACTTTACAATATTAAGATTTTTGTTAAAGAAAGAGATTGAAAGCAGTTCAGCTGCTGTCATTCTGGCTTCGGATAGAAATTTTTAGTCATACAGTCAGTGGAATCTCTTTGATGCAATCTTTGGCAACTGCACAATAACCTTAAATCACATAAAATGGGTTTTTTACCCTCGAGCGTCAACGAATTCACGTTATTAACAGTGAAAATGAGCGAATGCTCTTTCATGCATGTATCTGCTAATCCAAATGTAATTCGGCTTATGACTGAAAGTTCGCATTGAAATGGTTGAAATGTGTGTGTGTGTGTGTGTGTGTGTGTGTGTTATTTGGAATATTAGCGTAGCTTTTACAAACTATCACTCATATCGCTAAGATGTCTGCAGTGTGGCAGTTTATAGAGGTGTCTAGAACATGGGCATCATGCCATGGACATGTAGCATGATGTCCAATCCTGTCACATTATCCTGACACGCGGTCGACAAGTCCTAACAGTAACCTCATAATGTTGATCGCCAAGCGAGGAAGCTGCTAGTACCATATGTATAAGTCTTTGGTATGACGGGTTTCGAATCTGCGACCTCCCATATCCGAGGCGGACGCTCTAACCAATTAGGCC
This sequence comes from Potamilus streckersoni, assembly GCA_016746295.1. Classification (NCBI taxonomy): domain Eukaryota; kingdom Metazoa; phylum Mollusca; class Bivalvia; order Unionida; family Unionidae; genus Potamilus; species Potamilus streckersoni. Next base: position 2,623,379 of record JAEAOA010002240.1, read on the forward strand.
ACCACTTAATTTCTTTTACTATTTAATAACGTACATAAATTTTATTACATTCTCTGAAAATGAATAGATATATCACAAAATATCATTATCATTGTCGTTTGATCTTGATTAGCAGATCAAGTTTGTTGTAATCATCTGAAAATCCGGACAATGGCTGGACACTTTTCTTCAGGATCTTGATTTTATTATACTGATAATTCGACATGAATTGCGATCAAGATCGCATTACTATCATAATAACAATATATATTATAGGGTACTAATATTGTACTGCATGTACGAAATGCCTCTTGAATAGGAAAGCAACACTACATAAGTAACAAAGAAGATGACAATGGGGAAGATGTATAGAAACAGAAATTACAACGTAAGTCTCCAATGGAACAAGGGAATGGAATAAAACAGGATTAAGAGAGATACTAGAAGAAATAGAAGCATAATTGTATGTAGTAAATATCAGGACGTTTGGTCAAATAGGGAAGAGTTGTACAAATTTACTCTTAACTGTTCAAGCAAGAAAGCTTTAATTTATACTACATGTCTCTATTGAATTGGGAGTTTTATGTCTTATTATTTCATTCTAACTTATTTAGAAGCAATGAACCATTTGTTTTAACTTTTAGGAAACAAGTTGAATAGCAAGGGGTTCAATTAACTACACGTTGATCACAAAGAGGTAAATACGGGTGTGAAGGAGAGAGATAAAGGGAGGAGTTTGAACTAATTGCTTGAGATAGAGATCGCTCTATATTCATGATGAAATTATATATATATATATATATATATATATATATATATATATATATATATATATATATATATATATATACACGAGGTTAGAAACCTTAATTTTATCCGTTTTTACTTCAAGTTAGATCAAAACCGTACGCAATCAACGAAGAATAACTATTATTCAACAAACTATAAATCCTGACTACGATATCAACTATATAATTATGAAGTACTACCGACCCCATCCCATCCCATCCCGTTCCGTCAACATTACTACTCCACTTTATCATAAGTTTGTGACCAACTAGACCCTACATATAGTTAGAATATTAAAGGTAAGCCCTATCTTTCCTTCGTTTTGAGCAATTTGTTTTCAGACTTCATTCTTTTTGTTTACGTTTTTATATGACTTAATTTTCGCATATTTCTTTTCCTACGTTTCCGTGTTAAATATACTTACAATGTTCATTGAAACTGACAGGTAGGGTTTCTGCCCATAAATCTATAGGTACAGTGATAATTGGCGTCGATAATGCGTATTTCCTTTGCTTTATTTATCCTAATCTAACCGATTTTATGAATTCCTGTTCAGATCTGTTTACTTTCTATATTTTAAACTATGGTTAAAACTTAGATCACTTCCAACGTAAAATTGAATCACCAGTAGAGAACTAAATTACTAGAAAAGAGATAAAGAAGGACTTGGATTTTTCTTAACAACATTTATTAATCAAAGTGTAATTTTGTATATGAGGTATCATTCAATACTGTTGAAGTATACATAAATATATTATCACAGACACTTTCTATTGATGGCTATTAGCTCGCCTTCTGTTGGAATGATGTAAATAACACAGTGATAACAGTATCGAGACTTTAGTTCATAACTGCATTGACTTAAAGGAAAGTAAATTCTTCCAGTACAAGATTCATGCTATTAATTTGTCAGCATCATGCGTTTTGGAGACCATTAACCACACTGTTTAACGCATGGAACATACATCTTTATTCTTTTTATGTATCATCTGCAGCAAGAGATATGAGAAGTGTTAAATAAAACAAGATAGTATAATAATTTGGTTTTCGTGGAAAATAGGGTCGATAAAGTTTAAAAACTTTGTATTTATTTGTTGTGAACATGAATCTGGCTGAGACACATGCCACAAGCTTCGCACACTGGTGATATACAACAGTTGATAATGGTTCCGAAGCACTTCTGGAGGAAGCCGCAAGCAATGGAAAATTCCCTCATGCATGGTGTCAGACACCAAATGTGTTGGAAAGAGGTGCAAGCGAATTCACATCCCCATCCGAGAGCAATGCAGATACCACAGACTGTTGTCAGAAACTTGTACATGCAATTTTTGCCGCAGTTGAAACATGCATAGCTGTTACGCCATACACAGTCAATGCTACGTACTCCTTCTGGCTCACCGAGGACATCTTCAAAATTGACCTGCAAAAATGTAGTTAAGTCCAGTTTATAGTTAAGTCAATAAGATAACGATTTGTAAAGTTATTGACAATACAGTTTGTAATTAATCACGTATTCAGTTAATAAGGGTTCGTTCGAAACCTATCATGAAGATTACAGCGACAGTTGGTCTCAAGGAGTTCGAAATATTCAGCTGGCTTGATTATCCACTGCACATAATATTATCGTATTAAGTAGATTTGAAGACTTCAGTGTGACAGAAAAATGCCTGTCAGAGATTATGTTTACGGTACCCTGTTAAACAGAAATTAGGAAAAACAAAAAATGTGTGCAAAGCTGTTTGATTGGTTGGTGTTCAACAGCACTTGTGTGTATGTAGATTTTTTGGGGTAAAGTGACTTTCCCAAGAACAATCCTATCAGCCTGCAGCGTAGAAACAAATTGTAAAATCGCTCACTTCTGCTTGCGAGACCGTTACGTTCAACATTAAGCCTCAATGGCTTCAGATTCAGTGCAGGAATAATCATTGGTGATACGTTTTGTTGTCTGGCTTTGTTTTGTTTTTTTTTTGTTGTTGTTGTTGTTGTTGTTTTTTGTGATAGAATCTGAGATATTCAGTCGACAATGGCACAATAACAGTGCATATCGATAAATATATCATATAAAATGAAAAAGAAAACATCCATTTGGGAAGACGATTAGATGAAAAACAAACTTATGAGAGATAACGGAACAATTGACCTATGGTCCCTGAAGAAATGAACTGTAATTAGTTAGTTCAAAAAGAGAGATTAAATCAAATTTATAAAAAATGTTATCAACACTACCCGTTTATTCTTTGCAGAATAAATGTGTATCTAGCGAAAAAAAAAATAAAAGTTGAAAAATTAATATTATTTCAGAAATATTAAAATTGTATTTTGCTTCCAAGATGTTAAATTATAAATATTAGCCTAGATCGCAACATGCTTCAATTATCAGACTCTAAGCTATGATGGTGTAGTTCATTATTTGTCATGAACTACCGTCGTCAAGTCTCCATGGCGACGGCATCTAACTCAGCACCAAACTGTTCCAAATTTTCATGTGTTGGTGTGCCGTCAAATTCCAGCCAAAATTCTAACCATCAACAAATTGAAAAAAAATGCAGATTAAAATATTTTCGAATTTTCATTTTAAAAAAATTTAATTTAATTGTCAGAATTATATCAATACATTTGTAATTTCTAAGTGGATATATGAAGATCGCAATATTATTGTGGTTGAAGAGCTGAAATATGAAAAAGAAATTGAAATAGGTTTTCTGCTTGGGAAAATATACATTGTTTTAAAACATAAAGTGTAATATATTACGTTGAAGAAATTTACCTTAATATGACCGTTCAATTCATTGGGGTCCCTGTTAACCATATCAAGATCTGCCATCTTTGCTAATAAATCTCTCTTAACGTCCCAAGTTTTATGCGGCGAACTCCCAAACTGAAGTGACAGGGCAAATTGGCCAGCTTTTATATATATACGTCGATTCGTTACTAACAGAAACCGTAATTATTTTTTACTACAACACAAAGAGTACCAAGTAGTTTAGATACTGTCTTTTACTTTCAAAAAAAACCCCCAGTGACATTCATTAGATGAATAGTAATTATGTCGACCTATTATGCACTACTTCACGCTATACGGCAGCATTGAAATAGGATTGGACTATTCAATTGCAGCTGTGTTGAAAAACATAAATTACCTGGTCAAACTACTTTTTATTTGTGTGCAATCAATCTCTTTTAAAGCGGCTTCTTATATAAACATTCAAAATTTAGAAAATAACAGTTTTGTCATCAAGACGGGCTATATCCAAAGTAGAAAACTTTTTCAAACAGATCAGATCTAAACATGGTTTTTCTCTTCTTTGGGCAAGAAAGACCATAAATCTTGTCTCTGAAGTCATGAAGAATTGAAACGAAACCTTAGAAAAACATACGCATTTTATGGATACTTTTGAACAAGTGAAAGGGATCCTAAGGAAGAAATGAAATGGAATATAAATATAACCCACACATAATTAATGGATAACTATGAAGACGTGTGCGTGCGCGTGTGTGTGTGTGCGCGCGTGTGTGCGTGTGTGATTTTGATTTTTAACGTAGCTTTAACAATGTTTTAGTCATTTAGCTATGATGTCTGCAGTGTGGCAGTTTATAGTGATGTCTAGCACTGGAGTATCATGCCTCAGTAGCATTATGTCCCACGCAGGTCGACCATTCCTAACACTTGGAATTTAATTCTGATAGCAGAGCATGGCAACGAATATTATCATTTTTATAAGTCTTTGTTATGACTCGGTTGGGGTTTCTGTCCAGCGACTACCGATGCTAACGCTATAACCACTTAGACCACTGGAGTGGTCCCTCTGCATCAGGAAAAATACAATATGTCCCATTCAGTCACATTATGCTGACACCAGGCCGACCAGTCCTAACAGTAACCTTTAAATGTTGAGCTCTAATCGAGGAAGCTGATAGTACCATTTTGATAAGTTTTTATTATGACTCGGCCCGGGTTCGAACCCTCGAATTTCACTCATCCAAGGTTCAAGCCCCAATCACTAGTCTACGGGAGCGGTCAAGACGTGAAAGGGAACCGATGGTATGGCATACATATCTAACAAGGAAAGTATAAAAACATGAAAGGGTTATATAACACCATTTGATCGGTAAGTATGAAGCAATGAATGGTGTGTGTGTGTATGTGTGTGATTTAGATTTATACTTAGCTTTAACAATTTTTCAGTCATATCGCTACGATGTCAGCACAGTGACAGTTTACAGTGACGTCTAGCACTGGGGCATCATGCCGCAGACATGTAGCATGATGTCCCACACAGTCACATTATCCTGACACCAGACCGACCATTCCTAACTCTTTGATCTTAATTTTGATGGTATCATTTTTATAAGTCTTTGTTATGACTCGGCCGGAGTTTCAATCTAGTGACTACCCGCATGTGAGGTGGACGCTATAACAACTTAGACCACTGGAGTAGTCCCTCTGCATCAGAAAAAATACAATATGTCCCACTCATTCACATTATCCTGACATCAGGCCGACCAGTCCTAATACTAACCTTTTAATGTTGAGCTCCAAGCGGGGCAGCTTTTTGTACCATTTTTTAAAGGTTTTGGTATGACTCGGCCCGGGTTCAAACCCGCGACCTCCCACATCCGAGGCGGACGCTCTAACCACTAGGCCACCAGAGCGGTGCAATGAAAGGTAACCTAGGTTACAACATAACGTCATTTAATAGAAAAAAATACGAAAACGTGAAACGGAATATTAAGTATAACATATACATTGAACGGGAAAATATGAAAAAGTTAAATATAACCTAGGTATAACATATACATTCAACGGGAAAGTATGAAAACGTTAACTGTAACCAAGGTATAACATACACATTAATAGGAAATGTATGAAAAATGTGACAAGGATATATAAATAAAAACACACGTTTAATACTTAAGTATGAAGAAACGAAATGTAACCTGGGTACAGAATACATATTTAATAATGACAATATGAACACGGGAAAGGGAATAGAAGTAGAATACATTTATTGGGTAAATATGAAAATGTGTAAGTTAATCTAGGTATAAAATACACATTTAATGGGTATTTATGCAAAGAAGAAAGGGAACCTAGATAGGACATACTCATTTAATAGGCAAGTATGTGAAAGTAAAATGGAACCTGTGTATAAAATACGTAATTAATGAGTATTATGAAAATGTCAAAAGAAATATAAGTATAAAATTCAAATTTAATGGGGAACTATGGAAGCGTGAGATGGAAACTAGGTAAAAGATACAAATTTAATGGGTAAGTATAAAGGAGGCGAACGATACATAATCATAGCATACATATATAATAAGTCACTATAAAACATGAAAACCAAACCAAAGTATGAGATTCTGTTACGGAGTTCTTAACAAAACAACGAAACAATAGTATTGCTGTAAAAATATTAATCGAACTTCTCTAACTCTACAACCCAGAATACGTGACTATCGCTTTGGCACTTTGTTTTAGCTATGAATAAAATGAATAAAATTATTATTAGTGGACTGATATAAGCTCAAAAGTAATTCTGGGTCCGTTTGGTGTTAATGAAAATTTTGACCTTAAAATTTTTTTTTAGGCCACACCGAACAGTCATGCCTGAAGTAAGTTGAAACTGGGTCTTACACTTCCAAAATCAATTCCAGAAACATGCACTGTTAAATATCCTCATGAAAACACCTTAACAGCCCGCTTAAAACAAAACTATTAAAAAATTGTTTTCAACATACTCTGAAGAACGTTTGCTCAGAGAAACAGGGATTTTTTAAAACTCTTGGTACAATTCAAAACCCAAGAGTTACATACTTGTATTACATTTCTCTTATATACACATAAATTAAGGGTTCCATTAAACTCCACGGTTATCAAACTTTCACTATGATCGTTCAGTGATATAACAAACAAAACAACAAATTTTGACTTAATCAAGTACCAAGTACACGAGTAATACAGCTCCGTATTAAACACTGGATATCAGATTTTATCATTCCAAGTGAACATGTAATCATATTCTGGGAAGTCACTATTCATAGATTATCTCTTTCTTTTCCCTTCTGGTAATAAATCCTTAAGTTTCGTGGCTAGCTCAGTAGCCTTTGGTTCCAGCTTTTGATTTGATTAAACTAGATGTCTGTTATACGTAGAATGTCTTTTCCTTCATGCAGTAAGCCAATGACTCAATATCCCATACAATGAGAATATATTCTCTTTCTACAGTAGAATAATCTTGCACTAGTGGAAAGAGCTTTCTTGCTTCAATATGCAACAGGACGTTCTTGCACAAAACTGTGGCCGTAGCCTGTCATGATCAAAGCGCTGTTAGCACCTTTTTTAGTCATAGGTAGTGGGAATTCTAACATTGCTCTCACCATAAATTTCGGGGTTTGATGGTGCCATTTCTAACTACATGAGCCGAACGGTATACTTTATTTGCTCCAAGATCACAACTAGTTGGCATCACTGTTTGATTTATCAGCTTTGTGCTTGTAGTTCGAAATTGATGCATCTGCGGGCCATTTTTTAGATCTTGGTTGTGAGTACAATTTACTTGGTGCCACTGTATGCAGTGGGCAAAGTTTTACGTCCTTTAGGGGATTCTTCCCAACCGCCTGAAAAATGGAGCATGCAGTTCCTCGCATATTTGCCATCTTTGGCCATAAATATAACTGCACGAGTTTAGAGTTTTGATGTTTCCCTCTGCTTCACCCGGCCTGCAGATAGCAGTTACGTCATTTACTTTCCTGATGGTACAATTTGAGCAATTCTATTGTAATTTCATTTGTATGCGTATGAACTCAACAATGATATATATATATATATATATATATATATATATATATATATATATATATATATATATATATATATATATATATATATATATATATATATATATATATATATATATATTAGGAAATGAATTTGGTCCTATCATTGAATACACAATCAATACCTAGGTATGAAAATGAAAGCTGGAATCAATGCCTAAAATACAAATTGAATACATATGTATGAGAAGGTGACCTGGAACAAATGCATTAAATATACATTTAGTAGGTGAGGATGAAGAAGTGTAAGGGATTCTAAGAATAGCATATATTCTTAATAGGTAAGTATGAGGAAGTCTGGTGAAACCTAAACATAAAATCAATTTGTAATCGCTAATATTAAGAAGAGAAAGTGAACCTCCTTTAGTATGAAAGTCATATTAATTAAGTTATTATTGTTGTTATTATTGTTTGGGGTTTAGCGCCATTTTTCAACTAATGATATGTAATACAGGACGGCCAGTATAACTGAATGAAACACCTACGCGGACAGAGTTGAAGTTGTAGTGATTGGTAAATGGCGATCTCTTTAGACCACTTGGCCACCTAAGACCTCTATTTAATTAGTGTGTGTGTGTGCGTGTGTGATTTAGTTTTTTAACGTGGCTTTAACAAATTTTCGGTCATATCGCTAAAATGTCTGCAGTGTAGCGGTTTATAGTGATATCTAGCACTGGAACATCATGCTGCAGACATTTAGCATGATGTCCCACCCAGTCACATTATCCTGACACCAGGGCGACCATACCGAACAGTAACATCTTAATTATGAGCGCCAAGCGAGACAGCTGTTAGTACCATTTTTTAAGTCTTTGGACTTCGCCTGGAATCGAACCCACGACCTCCCGCATCCGAGGCGGACGCTATAACCACTAGACCACCGGATATTTAATTAGTAATTACGTAAAAATATAATGAACTTAAGAATAACATTCACACTGAATCGTTCAGTAGACAAGTATGAAGAAGTGGATTGTAACCGTGGTATAAAATCTAAGTTTATTTGGTATGTATGAAGTAGAAAGAGTTTCTAAGTATATCATACATATTTAATATGTTAGTATATAGACGTTAACGCAAACCTAAGTATAACATGCACATGTAATTGGTAGATATGAAGAAGTCAAAAAGAACATAAGTTTAACATGCATTTGTAATAGAAAAGTATGAAAAGCTTAAAGTGAACCTAAGTATAACATGCACATGTAATATGTAAGTTTGAAGAAGTTAAGGTGAACCTAAGTGTAACGTGCACATGTCATATATTAGTATGAAGAAGTGAAAGTGAACCTAAGTATAACAAGTACAACTAATAGGTAAGTATGAAAAGTGAAAGGAAATTTAAGTATAACATGCATATGTAATAGGTAAGTATGAATAAGAGAAAGTGAACCTAAGTATAACATGCACATGTAATAGGTAAGTATGAATAAGAGAAAGTGAACCTAAGTATAACATGCACATGTAATAGGTAAGTATGAATAAGAGAAAGTGAACCTAAGTATAACATGCACATGTAATAGGTAAGTACGAAGACGTGAACGTGAACCTAAATGTAACATGCACATGTAGTAATTAAGCATGACGAAATGAAAGTGAACCTAGGTATAACACGCACATGTAAAAGGTAAGTATGAAGAAGTGAAGTGATAGTAATAGGTAAATATGAAATGGGAAAGTGAACCTAGGTATAACACGTACCTTTAAAAGGTAAGTATGAAGAAGTGAAGTGATAGTAATAGGTAAATATGAAATGGGAAAGTGAACCTAAGCATAACATGCACATTACTATGTTAGTACGAAATGTATTAAAAACTTGTTCATTTACCAAGTATATATGCAAAAGTGAAATGGAATTTATGCATAATATATTGCATTAATTATGTCAGTCTAAGGAAGTGAAAAATATTTTTAAGCATTAGAAATATTGGCTATACATTTAATGCTTATGCATGAAAACTATAAACAGAACCTAAGTATACATTCTTATTTGATAGGAAGTATAAAGATGTGAAAGTATAACAAACACATTTGAAAGGTAAATATACAAAATTAACATTAAAGTATAAACATGTACATGTCACAGGTAGGTATGAAGAAGAGAAGAGAATGTATGTATAACATGTAACTTTAATAGGTATATGTATTTGCACGCAAGGCCATTATTGAACAGACAAACATCATAACTTGGAAATGGAAGCAATACATTTAAGACTTACAGATTATTTAAGAATAATTCTGACGTAAAAGTTAATGCCAGTAAGTTTTATAATTTGAACACAGAAGCGCTTTTCGCAAGGTTTAAAAGTGAAACTGCCCCTTTGTTTCTACACACTAGCCATTGTTACGACCGTCAATTCAAATTTATCGAATTTCGCTGGTTTCTCCAGTTTTGTCTACCTCATGAACCAAAGGAAGTTTCCTCGTGCTCATTCAAAACCACTTTTGTACAAGTTGTGGTCGTTCTATGCACAATCGTCTTAAATAAATAACTTTCAAAATGGAGGTAACGGTTTTGTGTATTTGTAGTTTAATCGTGGTAAATTCGGTTTTTGCATTGGATACGCCAGTGAAGAAGGCGAAACAAAAAATATCAGAATTTACCTGTGTACGAAAGACTTGACCAAATTAACACAATCTTGTCCAAAAATAAATTGCATGTACGGTATTCATTGTAAATTGTATTATATGTTACCCTTCAAGTAAGCTACAAGAGTATTTTCCCTTTGTAATTACTTGGCAGAAGGACGAGAATTTTCTTTGTGTTGTATCTTGTCCAGATATTACTAAAGTTAATACCTGCCATACATATTTCAGAACATAATATATATTTCTTAATAATTGAAAACTCTTTCCAATATAATATTTTTTACCGTTGTTCTGTGCGTATTTAAGTAGCGGGCATGTCTTATCTTTTTAGTGACATCCGTCCGTCTTCGAGAGAGATTGTGTAGCTAATGTCTAATCATGTCTAAACGATGTCTAATCAAGCAGTACTTAAATAACCTGCAAGATCTTTGGTTAACGTTTCATTTAAAACGACGTTTTATAGTAGAAAAAAGTGTGTATTGATTAGTTAAGAATTTATTTATTTAAGATTTGTAATATGTATTCTCTTGTTTTATTATCATTGTTCTTCACTCATACACATATAATTATTTATCAATTAATGGATACGGTCACTGCTGTATACTTTTATAGTGCGATTATGTGATATGTTAGCTAATATTTTGCTCACATTTTTTAATAACTCTATAAAGAGTAGCTGATATACCTTTTATATCCATTTCAAATTACTTTTAATTTTATTTTATTCATGTCTTTATTTTTGTAATATGGAGTTTGTAGTATTGATATAAAAACAAATCTTTTTCCAATTTTAAACCAACTGTAAAGCCCTATTTACAAATATTACCATTGCCATCCGAAGATTCAGCATTCATTTTCTTAAAGGATTAATATTAAGACGGTAATCCAGGTACATTTGCTTGATAGAAATGATTCAGACTGACACGAGATTAACGTTTCCATTAAGTAGGCCTGAGTTGAAACTTTTATTTTATGAGTAGAGTGATCTTAAAGTAATCGATACACAAGGTGGACCTGAAATCTAGTTTTCAGTAAGCGACATTGGAACTTTCCGGTACATGAAGATTTTACAATTTATTTAAAAACCAAATAGTTTCAGATAAATAATAGGTTTCAAACCTTTTTTGATTTTATATTTTCAGCTTTTCTTTTATTGATATGTTTTAATTTTTATATTATTTAGATAATCTAATTAAATCCGTAATTTTATGTATCTTATTATCTGATGAATTCAAACACATCATGGCGGATGTTTGTATTCAAGCTTTTTATTATTTCATTCTCTCATTCAATTTAATTTATAGTCTTCCAACGTCGTTATATTTAAAAAAAAACGAACAAGAAAAATGCAATAAAAAAGTACGTAAGCAAGGTTTGCACATATTTTATTTCTACATACATCATGACAAGCATGCATTTTGTGATATTGCTTGTCTGTTGTATTATGTTTTTTTAAAGGTATTGTCCTTAATCATGTAAATCATTCTTGTCCGTTGCTGGGTTAGTCACGTAAGCATTTATTTGAGACGCAACATTATTCACAAACTCACTCAGTCTATTTTGTCTATATTTATCACTAACCGAACGAGTTATTGTTCATAGCAGAGCTACAGTTCCGCCCATTAAAAGCTAAGGGATTGAAAATAAAAAAATTTTTTTTGGGGGGGTATTTAATGCATAGTTTAAAAGTTCAAATTTCCTTACTTCAAACTGATCTGGAGCTGATATATAGCGCTTTACCTAATAGGTTAATGATGTAAAGGGAAAAGTTCTCCGATATTAATTTTCCAAATTTTAGTTTGCAGTGTAATATATTATTTCAATGTTAAATATATTTTAAAGGTCCACACGTTTCGTAGATCGTAAAGTTTGGATGCATTTTCGGTGAAAGATCCATTGAGAGTTTATAAAAATCGACCAATTGTATCGCAAGTATCTCTACCATTTTTAACCAAATGTGTACAACAGGTTCGCTGCTTATATATATATATATATATATATATATATATATATATATATATATATATATATATATATATATATATATGTATATATATGTATGTATGTATGTATGTATGTATGTATGTATGTATGTATGTATGTATGTATGTATGTATGTATGTATGTATGTATGTATGTATGTATGTATGTACGTACGTACGTACGTACGTACGTACGTACGTACGTACGTACGTACGTACGTACGTACGTATGTATGTATGTATGTATGTATGTATGTATGTATGTATGTATGTATGTATGTATGTATGTATGTATGTATGTATGTATGTATGTATGTATGTATGTATGTATGTCGGGTGCGTGATTTTTAAAGTAGCTTTAACTCATTTTATACCAAAAGGCCAGCCGGAATGTGTGTCTCCCTGGAAATCAATCCTATCTACATCGACAGATCTGTAATAGAACACTTGCATACCTTGCTATTTGACCTCTAGAAGTTGTTCAATTTTCTGCTCGAATTCGCAACAATTAAACAACTTGTAACCATTGAGGGTGCAATAGAAATGATAGCTTTGATAACATTTTAGAAAGACTCTATCAGAATAGGAAACAGGATCACAGTAAAAATCGCTGACACGTATAAAATGACACAATCCCGAACCCGTCAGAATGATGGGTTCCTTCAAGGTGTACAGTTACGGAATTTTTCAGGACAGCGTACGACCAAAGATTTAGAAGTTAACTATTTTCTGGAAAACTGTTAAAGTAATCGTACGCAAAAATAAAACTTTTACAGCATTTTATAAACCTCTCTTTCTCTGTGGCCGTTCATGTACTATTTAATTGATTTGAGGCTTGATAAATCCTATAAAATATGTATTGTAATTCCTAAAATTACAAGTAAGTATAGAAAGAATTGTGAGTCTCAAGAAATAAATTAAGCAATAGCACGCTCTAGGATGAAGTACTATTCACTTTTAATCTCCATTTTGTTCTGTGTATTATTTATTTATTATTTATGTCTCTCCTCTTATTTTCTCTCTATTTTCTCATCTTTGTACTTAATGTTTGACAATTTTTTTAATTAACAATTTCTCTTTTTAACTTTTTTCTTTATCATTGCCTTTCATTAACTCTCTCGTTTAATCTTCAACCAGGAGACTCTTCACTTTGACTCTTACAAATTTTCGGTTTTTCAGTTAAACATAATATCTCCATATAATATATTCACATATGTGTTACCTTTTATTACATGTCAATCAGACCCCTCCGATGGCCATGGTGGTTAGAGCATCAGCCTTGGATGCGGGAGGTCGCGGGTCATACTTGAAACTTATTTTTAAAAATGGTACTAGCAGCTGCCTCGCTGGGCACTCGGGATATAGACGTTAGTGTTAGGACTGGTCGTCCTAATGTCGGGATAATGTCATCGGGTGGGACATGATGTCACGTGACTGCGGCATGATGCACCAGTGCTAGATGTAACTATAAACTGCCACACCACATTGTTACGACAAGACTGAAACATTATTCAAGTTAAAAATCCAAATCACACACACAAGTCAATCCACGTGTACACGAAGCCAGTGACCTTAACTAGACAGCTCTAGGTCTGATATGAAACAAAAGGTTAGCGAGACGTCTACACTGACAACAGGATAATATCATAACAAACATCATGTGATAAATTTATGTTAAAAGCAAACTGGAACAAAAAATTAAGAACGAAAATTAAATGGAACTTCAGGCTTCAAACGTGATGCTCAATTTGTGTTTGAGATCAAAAAAGCACTTATATATTTGTATATTTTTCATCTATTTCTTTTTTATTATTATATAAATAAAATCTTATTTCGGTCCCAAAAATACCATAAAAAGTGAAGAAAAGATGACCATGTCAAATTTCTTTCTCCCATTTCAAATATATGTTTAGAAGAGTGTCATATATATTCTTTGTTGAATATTTTAAATACTATGTATAGCAATTATTATTTTTATGCTAATAAAGCTTTAACAAAGTAAATTCAGCACTTCACAAATAGGTTCAAATAAGCAATACATTAACGAATTCATCGAGGGATGTATACCATGCATATTTCACGATGGGATTAAGGGGCTGTCCATAAATGACGTCACGCATGGTGGGTAGCACATTTGTGACGATGTGTGACGAGGGGGAGGGAGTGTTTAAGAAATGTGACGTCATATTAAAATGCACAACTTTAAATAAAAGTTCCATTTAATTTTCGTTCTTAATTTTTTGATTGCTTAAAATTTATATAATGATGTTTTAAGTAGCTTCACACGTGTCGTGCATGAGCTCAAATTAAAATGGACTCGTCTTCAAACTTTCAACACCCTTACTAGCCCCAATAGTGGCTTATGCCAAATAGCATTCTTCAATGTTGACAAAGCGAGTGGGAAATAATCTTGTTCTCGCCAAACTTACTTCTGCAGTTTTAGCTAGACGACGAATATTTTCAAAAGAATTTTGTGCGAATTTCAGCTTTAAAGTGCCTCTTTTTTAATACATGTTTTCTCCTAAAATATCAGAGTGCAGTGTCACACTAAATTCATACAATGATGACAATAAAGTGATTTGAAACATGGTAAATTTGAAATAGGAAATACAGCTTTTTCGAGGGAGGGCAGAGCTTTGTGACGTCATATTTGAAGGGGGTCTTACTTTTTGTGACCACCTATGACGAGGGGAAAGAGGGTCAAAAATAGGTTAAAAATGCAAAAATTTAATTCGGTTTCGCTAAAAACGATACATATTCATGCATTCGGTATTGCAAATCCCAATGCGTTTTATAATGTATTGGCCGGAGCCGAAACAGTAATATGTTATAGCAACCGTCTCTCCTCTGACCCATCCCCGCCCTTATGCACACACGTGTGTGCACTAAATGGATGCATACAGTCTGACTACAAATATGCAACAAAAAAATGTCTGCACTGTTATTGCAGTTTTGTACATGTGCTTGGCTCGTGATCAACTTGCGGTACCCCTTAAAACTGTACCCCATGCACATGTATATGTCGTAACAAGAACTTATGAAATAAGCTTGGTTCATTTCGAGCCAGTGATTTGGGAGAAATATTTACATGCATATCGGTTGGTTACACTTTGAGAAGAACGACACTTTTAAACACCTGAAAATACAATCAAGTTATATTAAATGAGATCATACTTCAATAATAATAATAATAATAATAATAATAATAATAATAATAATAATAATAATAATAATAATAATAATAATAACAACAACAATAATAATAATAATAATAATAATAATAATAATAATAATAATAATAATAATAATAATAATAATAATTTATTTTCATAGGATAACACATTGTTTAACACTAGAGATAATGATCTATTTTGTCCCACTCCACAATTCCAGTATCATTCTACCACTTTTTGAAATAAATATTGGCAGAGATAAAGATGCATTTCAAAGATGTACATCCTACTCAAACACAGAAAAATGCAAATTAGAAATATATGGGATATTAATAGAAAAAAAAATATATGCAATTATTGGGCAATTCCTTTGCATGCGTGCAATGTACTAAATTAGCTCATGCTACATGTGTCAATGATTTGAAGTCCCTAGTCGAGTATTTACTTTGCGACGATCAGTAAAACAAAACAATATCATACCGACAATTTGGTGGTCCATATTTCAAACGACGTAGAAGTAGAGTTCGATTAAAAAATAAACGGCTTAGAAAAGGAATTATTTGAACTTAATATTCCCGTGCATTTTATAGGTCATTCATTATTGTGGCTAATAACGGCAGTATATGCCACTTTACCAAAGGTAAATCTGGGCTTGTAGTCAATCACATTCTTCTTGCATTGTTAATTTTCTAAGTAGGACCTGTTTGTTAATGCCTTTAAAGATCCCGTTTGTGAGTGATTGAAATTTAGAAAAAATAAAATGAACATCATCTTAAATTAGTATACACAAATGTACAAAGGCGTTTCCAAAAAAAAACACCATTAAAATAGAGTCAGCTGTTAAAATTCGTGTCATTAAAATTATGAAGACATACAAAATGTTGTTTCCTAAAAGAGAGAGAGAGAGAGAGAGAGAGAGAGAGAGAGAGAGAGAGAGAGAGAGAGAGAGAGAGAGAGAGAGAGAGAGCAAACGAATAAATCCACGTGGTAAAACCCTTTTTATTTGACAAAAGCAAAACTCAGAGACAATATACAGGCTGGGCCCTAGGGCAAGGCGAACGAAATAACCACATTGGGGCCCACAGTTTCAGGATAACAACTGCGAAATGCAATTTTTTTTTTGCTTGGATTCCCACTCATTGTTTTTGCTGCCTTGGACCACGCGTGCTGCCTTGGGCCTCACGTGCTGCCTTAGGCTGGGCCTGTCAGATATATAAAATATTTCCAAAATCACGGTTGCGAAGTTAGAGTTGGTTCATTGTTCAGTTGAACCCCTAATTTATATTAAAATCTGAACAAGTTTGAATGCAAAACGGAAAAAGTTGGCCATGTAATGACAGCGAATCACCGTTCGTTAAGACTGAAGCCACTTTCAGCAAATTCTTGATCCGCCACCATTCCTACTACCAATCCACCACTGCACCAGCACAATTAGTATTGAAATGTACGAGGAAGCAAGCCAGCCAATGTAGAGCAAAATTAAAAATTATATAACTTTGTGCATCAATAGAGACCTGCCACAAAAGTACATAACCGTGAGCACAGTGAGTATACATTTTCAGTTCGAATACAATTTGTTAGTAAAAAATAAAGACCCTTAAACAATTGAGATTAAAACAATCAAATGAAAAATTCTTCCACTGTTTTATATATGCACAACATATTTCACACAAGTCAAACAGTAATTTATATGTTTGAGGTTTCTTGTAAGCGAGTGATGAAAATGTAAATAAAAATTTACAATTTTACTGCACTTAAAATAAAAAGACGTAAATATGATATAAGGTACCCTCAGCTGTAAACAAAGTTTATCGAACATTAAAAGTTACCAGGCATCACACCCACATAAATAAACGTGAACAACAAAGGCAACTTGTTTTGCTTCACATAAATCTTGATTTATGTTCTTTATGCAATGATGTGAAAGATAGATACAACACATATCTACACGGTCTCTTCATTGTCGTTTAGATCGACTTAATTTACTGGATGCATGCTAATTCATGTCTCAGGGGATTTTCATGACACTGTTATTATATTAGTCATATACAGATATTTGTGATTTGCATGCGATCTCAGATATTAGAGATGCTTTTAAAATTAAAATGTGGCAAATGTGTAGATGTGGGAGATGAGATGGGAAGTCAGTACTTTATTAGAAATGTGTCAGAAACAAATTGTCTTCTTTCAATATTTTCGTATCCCAATCTGTGCAGATTTGTTTTCATCAATAGTAGATATATACGATTGTACACTTAATGCGTCTGAATGTAAATTACGATGGGGGTCTTTTGGTACATGGTAAAGCATATCAACTAATTACTAGTTGAACACCTTTTGTAAACAATTTATTATGCTTGAAACGTTATGGTACAAAATATATTTAGTACAAAGTTTGGAATAGTTTCTACTATATCGCTATCAGCTTGGAATGTACATGATCTTTTAGACTTCCTTGCCATTCGTAGTCAGCACATGCTTGCTTTTGAATGATGGATGCATTCAAAATCACACCTCGAACTATCCAATAGTCTTTTAAAATCATTAATACTGGTAAACTCTAATAAATAGTTGCACAGAGATTTCTAAGTACCGACATTTCTAAGTATCTTTTGTAATACCGGTCATCATTATTTGTATTTATTTTTCATTTTATATCCTAGAAAGTATGTACATGTCATTGTATCTCAAACTTTTTTTATTTACTTCCTCCTGTAAATGGAAAGCCACTGATGCATTCTTGATTTGTATAGCAAGAACATGAAACCTGTAGTAGAAGAAAGACCAGAGAGACTAGATAGACTCGAAACTTGAGTGATGAGTCACATTGAATTTCCTAAAATTAAAAAATTTACACACAATACAACGCTCCTTGGAAAAGAAATACACATGTTCAGCTCGCATTATTTGTTGGTAACATGAATCTTGCTGAAGCACATGCCACACGCCTCACAAATTGGAACGCAGCAACAATTGATGACTGTGCCGAAAGACTTCTGCCAGACGCCAACACAAATGGAGAATTCTCTCATGCATGGCGTCAGACACCAGATATGGTCAAAGGCTGTGCAAGCAAAGTCGCATCCCCAGCAGAGGGCGATACATATGCCACAAAAAGTGGTCAGTATTTTGTAGCAGAGATTCTTGCCGCAGTTGAAACACATGTAACTGCTACTCCATACGCAATCGAGACTGCGCACTCCTTCTGGCTCTGCGATGCAGTCCTCGAAACATAC
Source organism: Potamilus streckersoni (assembly GCA_016746295.1). Taxonomy (NCBI): domain Eukaryota; kingdom Metazoa; phylum Mollusca; class Bivalvia; order Unionida; family Unionidae; genus Potamilus; species Potamilus streckersoni. The sequence continues at coordinate 2,641,967 of JAEAOA010002240.1, forward strand.
CTGTTAAAAACGTAGAAATTTAAAATTATATTGCACGTGGTAAAAGTGTGATTCGCATCAGTTATAATAATTGTTATTGTATACAAACGAGCAAATCTTTGGAATCTTATTACAATATGTGAAATTTATTCGTAAGATCTCGGAAAGAACCAATCAGCATAACACTGGACGTGGTGGAAATTTATTTATTTAAATATGTATAAAACACACGATTCGGCATAATTTTTTCTTGCGCATCGTTAACACAGAAATAATCCCCAAAAAACGATATAACTCACAACATGTGAAGATGATAACAAATTGTAATTTAAATGCCTTTTCAAAGATTGATCTCACAAAATGTAAGCACCGTAAGAATCCTGAATTGCTGGCATATATGTTATGTCGAAATTACTTTCTGTACATAATTAAATATTAATCTGTTTATCAGTAAATTATTTGAAGGTATAAAACAAATTTAAATGTTTTTCACTTCCTAACCTTAGACAGCAAATCTGTATCTTTAAGTGAACAGTACAATTCAAATTTGAGAAACTATGCAACCCTTATACATATTTCAGGCCTATAAATTAATTTCAAGCAAGATAACATTTTAAGGTGTATGTACATCGCAAGCTTTGTATCGTCACTGAGATAAATAAATAGAGTTTACAGAACTCTTATTAACTCATTTCTGTGTTGCAGATAGCCATTGGTACTCAAACCTTAAAAAACAAACAGCAACATTGTTTATTGTAAATATGTTTTAAATTCAGTATCGTTCACAAAAATCTCGTGTAAATATTAATAAATACAAACATAAACAAATACCTTAATGTGGTTATTAAGATCATTGGGATCTCGGTTGATCATATCTTGTTCTGCCATTTTGATCTATCAGTAAATTTGCGTTCTAGAACTGTCACTTCCTTTAATATCTTATTACTGTCAGCGTGTATTGGCTCATGTCTTTTTTATACTCGTCTTCGTACTCGGGCAGCAAAATAGACAACAATAGATTAATTTTATATCAATAATTACATTGAAATGGTTCAGCTTCCCTTTTTCAATAAAGAACCAATAGGATACTTTCCACTGGTCGATTGACGTTTCATTTCCAGTGTCTCATTCAACGCGGAAAGAATAAAAGGCTTGACATCGTATACAGTTTGTCTCAGCAACGGCCAATCTCAATCACAAGAGATCACAATTGTATAGATTTTGCATTGTGGATAAACATAAGTTTAAGTTATCAGCTTTTTTGGATGACTCTTTCAAAAAAGTACGTTTGTAAAACCTTACATCATACAAATTCCATGATAGATAAAATTTAATTGAGTGATTATGATGTTAGTGTCTTTAAATTGCAAACTCACTTATTGTCACATACTGTACATATTTTTATTACGGATATGAGACTCACTTATATTCATCAAACTGGAAATGACATGAAAGTGTTTCCATACATTATAATAATATATAATGCATCCGGAAGCATTGTAAACAGTCCGAGATTTTGGCAATTTGTCCTTTGTAATTAGACATAACACGCACGCACGCACGCACGCGCACACACACACACACACACACACACACATATATATATATATATATATATATATATATATATATATATATATATATATATATATATATATATATATATATATATATATATATATATATATATATTTGTCGAGAGAGGATGAATCTCATGTAATGTTTACTCATTCACTCATTTGTCAACCAGCTGAAATATTGCATAAGTAAGTGTCTTTTTATATAATGGAAGATTGAGCGAAATACAGACTGGTTTAGAAATGATTCTTAGACATAGTGATCTGGATGTATGTGAGTGGAAGAATACAGCAGCAATCTCTTTGTTAGAAATTTAATTTTGAAGCTCATATCTCAAGTTTACATTCATGGAGTCAGACAACCGTGTTGGTTATGGCAAACACGTATGGAGAAATCTAGCATACATGGAGTTAAGTACCAATGGTGGTTGAAGGTAGTTCATGCACCATAGTCTCCCCAGGCCAGAGCAATACATAATCCACACAAGTTCGTCAATATTCTCCAGGCCAGAGCAATACATAATCCACACAAGTTCGTCAATATTCCCCAGCAGAAGGTTTCAGAAGAATAAAAGCATGTGTAAATGTGGTCCTATATGGAGACGATAGTATAAATATCGTCTGTATATACAATAAAATCTTCGAATGACTCCTGAATACCTTTTTGCTGAATTGCAAAGTTGACTATTAAGGAAATCAATTTCATGAAGACTACTGCCATAGCATTGTTTGTTTCACATTTCGTTTTATTGGTTTTGTTTGTGGAATGACTGTAAATTTGGCTGTGTCCTAGTTTATAAACCAGATTTGAACAAAACCTAACTAAAATGAAAATCGGCAGGCGATCGATGTGCTCATAAGCTGCTGACAGTTACCTGAGTTTTAGACATTCTGTCAGAAAACATATCTTCACACAAGTTCTAGATTAGCTTGAGGAGCTAGTATCTTGCTCTACGATTTTCAGCAACAATGAGCTTTTCATGCCGCCCTCAAGCTGTTAGACAGTAGTCTTTTTGAAAGTCCATTTATCTATTCGATTTATTGTTTGTCAATTGACTGTGAGATTCCTTTTAGATCACCTGGAATGCTATTATTATTATTATTATTATTATTATTATTATTATTATTATTATTATTATTATTATTATTATTATTATTATTATTGTCATTTATCAATGTTTTTAAATTAACAATAAGGAAATCAAAATTGATAGAATAATATTCATCGAAACTTTCCTTACCACCACTCAAGCTAAATAACCAATGTTCCGTTTACATTGTCTGAACCTTCGCATTGAATTTCGTAGTTTAAATATGATCTGTTGTAAAAATAAGAGAAACTAAATTTTAACCAAAATATGTAAATGAAGTTGAAAATCTATTTCAAACTATTGTGTTTACTTGCTGCAAATCTTTGGTGGAAAACTTAAGAGTGCCATAGTTCATATATGTATGTATGTATGTATGTATGTATGTATGTATGTATGTATGTATGTATGTATGTATGTATGTATGTATGTATGTATGTATGTATGTATGTATGTATGTATGTATGTATGTATGTATGTATGTATGTATGTATGTATGTATGTATGTATGTATGTATGTATGTATGTATATATGTATCGGACAAGTAAATCGGACTTTCCTTTCAACCAGTCCAGGTGAATTTCACGATACCTAAGATACAAACAGCTTTAATATCATAATTTTGTAAAAAAAAAAAATTTTTAAGCTGGTGAGAATGGGGGTATCGACACGAACGTACTCTTGTGCGCGATATTTGAGGCTAGAAATGTAACATTTCAATGAAAATTTACTCAAGTGAAGGGTGTTTGGTGTCTACATTCTACACTGATCTTTGTAGAACTTGTATGGACAGCTGCTTCTATTAACTGCATGGACGACAACAAACTGGAGAGAGAGAGAGAGAGAGAGAGAGAGAGAGAGAGAGAGAGAGAGAGAGAGAGAGAGAGAGAGAGAGAGAGAGAGAGAGATTTGCTAAAAACTGACAATATACTTTCTTTCAAATGTGAAGAAAGAAAAGATAGCATGAACATTTCACATCCCGATATTTTCTTGAGCAATTATTGAATGTGCTAATTTTTCGTAAATCCTTAAATGTCAATCATTGCAGCGAAACTCAATTAGAATCTGGCATTTATAAAAGGAGTTATGTTTGACAAAGCATTTTCGAACTAAATGCTTGCAAGTCATTTGCAAAACAATATATTTTGCTATAAACTGTTCAACATTAATAAGCACAGCTAATATTATAAATGTTATATATTACAAATAGAGAATATATATATATATATATATATATATTTTGCTGAAAAATCAAATCTTGTTTATTTTGTCTGCTTGTTTTTAAAAATGAACAAATATTGGAATATGCAAAATAAAATATTTCAACAATGGCTCATACCAACTTTTCTAATGTTAAGGTACGGTTCATAATTATAATCCACTATGAAACATAAATACTTTTCCAACCGTGAATTATATTTCTGGACGTTTTCTGCATAGTATATCGATCTTTACTGGATGTACGCTATAGAGATTAATGTATATGTCATATGTTGTGTACTTAAACCGACTGAAGTTGCCTATCGAAGTGGAGGAGTTGGTAGCAATTGAAAGGCGTATCGAAACAGTAATAATTGTTGTAAAAAGAGACTGTTTCCTCAAATTTGCATGCAAACATTTAAACAAATTTCAGTTCAAAATATATTTTTTGTTTTGCTGTTGTTGTTGGAAATGTAGTCAAACATTTAATCAAGTTTTACGTTCTTATTTACATTCCCAATCTATGTAGTCTATGAAATCTCCAGGGACAAAGCACACAAGAGGACATTTTTCTTCAAAATGTTTTATTTATGTATTATTGCATAGGTATATTTCAAGGACACAGGGCTTAACGTGCTCGCAAACGAGCAATTTAATTAATATGAAAAGTGTTAACAGTGTTGGTAAATTTGGCATGCAGCTTCATCGACTTCAAAAATAAGAAAACAATCCAAGTAATATGTTTCTAGAATGAATATATGTCTAAGTTATTCAGAATATTAACAATCTTTTTCAAACTATATCCATATGATAATATTAATACTTTTTTACGTTCGATGTTTAGAAGATCTGTGAAGAAGGTACAACAACACGAGTGTATCAGTAATTCTTTTTCAACCAATAGGAGGACGCAAACATAAATGCTTCCTATTTACCAGAGCTTTGAACATGAATCTTACTGAAACACATGCCACAAGCTTCGCATATTGGCGCCAGGCAACAGTTAAGGACAGTTCCGAAGCATTTCTGTAGGTAGCCACATCCAATGGCGAATTCCCTCATGTATGGCGTGTAGCACCAGACATGTTGGCAAGCGATGCACCCGAAATCACATCCCCATAAGAAAGCAATGCATAGACCACAGAGGGTTGTCATTAACTTGTAGATGCAATTTTTTCCGCAGTTGAAACATGCATAGCTGCAACGCCATACGCAGTCGAAGCTACGTATTCCCTCTGGCTCTCCGAGGACATCTTCAAAATTGACCTTTAGAAGAAAGAAATCGTTTTGTAGTTCAATTTATTCCTATTTATAGCAATTAATATAGTGTGCTTTTTATGCATAAAAATATCTTTCATTATTGATATATTATGTTACAATTTGTGTTAGGACGAATAATTGCATGCATTTTAAAAACATCAGGCAAGGAAGTCTATAATAACATAGTTCAAGCGAAGAGCTTACCTTGAGGTACTATTTCGATTTACTAGAACTGTATGCATCCCAGTAACCGCTGGTAAGAATCACAATATGATCCTTATTTGTTAGTTATTTCGTTCTCAACAATAAACCACAGACTTTCTACAGTAAAACTTTAATCAAAAGTAGACACAGAGATTGGACCATCAGAATAATTATATCGAAGGATGAACATATTAAAAATTCACTGCGACCAAAAATAAATGCCGCTCCATGACTTTCGTGAAATGGTTCTCTCTCGCACATAACTATACAATGGACAGGTTTGCACCCAACCAATATTTATTGGCATTTAATTGCATATCAAAACATAAAAGTTTGTGTCGTATAAAGGCATTGAAAATATATAATCTTTTACAGAATCACACATATAGGAATGGAATTGCAGAATTCGAAACTGCATTTTTCTAGCAGGCAGACGTTTACTGTAACCATTGAAAGATCAGGACCTACGTTTCATCGTAGAAAACGTAACTGGAAGCACGTTGTATCTACGATATGAAATGAAACTGACAATGAGGAATATTTAGAACATGATGCATATTTGCAAAAGACAGAATTCATTCATTTCTTTTGTCAGTTCATACCACTTACAGTGTCTGCTCAAAAGAATACATTACGTGCCTACCAAAAATTTATTGTTACAAGAAAGCTGTAAACTTCAACAGATTTCAGAAAATTTTTAATTACAGTTTCTTTTTCAAAGTATTCAATTTAAGAAGTAGCCGCGGTGAACAAATCGTTAGCATGCCGAACTCGCAACCAGAATGGTGCGGGTATGAACTTTTTTTTATCAAGTCAAGCTAATTTACCTAGTACGTATATCCTTCGGGTTGCATTTAAAGTCCAATTGCTTCTTTATGTCTTAGATTTTACTATAATACCATAGTACATATATTTATTATTGTCCCTTGTAGCCGGAAGGGGTTTTTATCCGTTAATGTCTTTTTAAAAAAGCAAACTGAGACTAAACATCTCCGAATGAAGTTTTGCGAAATGCAGAGCTTATGTTTCACGAAACTTGCGTTTGAACTTAACTGCACAATAACTTTTATGGTGTAAGCGTTGAAGCAATTTACCTTAATATGACTGTTCAGTTCATTAGGATCCCTGTTAACCAAATCTACTCCATCCATCTTGAGAAGTATGTCTATCCAAATGTCAACAAGTTTTAGCGGTGATTTCCCAACCTGAACTGAAACAACAGTTAGACTAGAGTTTATGTATATATGCGTGTTTATGTTACTAATAGTTACCCAAGTTATCATACGTTTCTGTCATATCACGAACATCATCTGTTTGCTGGAACTCGGGTAACAATGGAGATCAACCTATGAAATTCTGAAGACAGATGATAGCTATGTTGTGATGTCATGCACTACCGCACGCTATTCGTCAGTTGTTCATACAGTGGACTGAATCTTGTATAACTCTGGAACAAACTTATTGTGACTGGTCATATTACTTTACGTTCATGTGCATTTGATGCCTTACCTGCAAGTGTCTTCTCGTAACTTCATTCAATATTTAAACAAAATACATTACATATCAAATAAAATATCAACAACATAAAGAAAGTGTATGTCCTGGCTATGGCTTTTCGAATTTGTTTCTGTTGAATGCATGCAATATTTATGAAATTTATTTTTTTATTACCAATGGCCGATCATACACAATCCTGGCTGACAACATCAACTAAAACTCCAAATTTTGGAGTCCTGCAAATGTCGAGAAAGGATTCAAGTAAGATACACAAATTTATAATTAAATATTATGACTTGTCAGAGATCCTACGTAGCTACATTTATATAATAGGTACGTCTGGAGCAATGAAAATGAAGCTAGTATATTGAGTCTCCAGCAACGACATGAATTCTTTATAATGTACCTTGTTGTTAGTATATATATATTACAACAAATTAATTGAAAATAGAATTCGATATTTGGAAATACTTAGCTGATTTGAAATGTTATAAATTTTACACCATTCTAGTCGCATCAATATTTCGTATTACCTGAACAAAACTTTATCACGGGTTATTTGCATCGGATATTAGGATTACGCCATTGATATTATTTATTTAACACCTTTCTAGTAATTATTCAATATCCAACGTCAAGTAAGATCTAAAACCTGCACTTCATTTCCACACAAACAAAAGAAATCCAGTCAACAGAGAAAGTATGCTTTATTAAGATTCCCTTTACATACATTGAGAGTGTAATTTGTCGAATTTTGAATAATTATAGAACCTTAAAATTTAATTCATTGTGCTTTAAAATTTTATTAGAGTCAAGCCAGAAAGGTCCTTGTGAATGGTCACTTCGACCTTTTTTTTCATGTCATTGTTGAACTTGAAAGGTTAGCACCCACAGCTAATTTAGAATTGACCCAGGCATCGCAACGCTGTCTGGAGACAGTAAACATTTGAGCTACCAAGCATAACTATTTGAGTTTAATTCCAAGCCAAATAATCATTTTCAAAGGGAAGACGAGATGTAACCATAGAACTCCTGATTACGATTGTTCAGTTTAAATTAAAGCGCACACCTTGGAAGCAGTGTAGAATTTAAAATGACAACTTTGGTCAAAATACCTTTAGTCCGAAATTTTTCTACGAGAGGATAAAACTTGGCTTCTGGGAAATATGAAAGAATAATGCTATTCTCGTTAAAAAGAAAGATGACCAGGGAACTGTCTTGTAAGAAAAAAAAACAGGCTTTAGTACTATGAGGCACAATTTTTTAAAAGAACAGCATTAAGGTACGCAATTTTAATTTTCACATAATTTTCTATTTTGTTCGTTTTGTTTTATGCAAATTTGCTTGATATGACTAAGTTCCATACAATGTACAGTTTATTCGTTTTCATGGAAATCTGTTGATATGATTGCATTGTTGCAATTTATTTTTATAGTTTTACAGTTACTAGTTCATTGATATAATTGACTGATTGCATGCGATCCAAATTTCCAGATGTGTGGGATTTCTTAGGGATATATGAATTAATTTCCTTTGCTTGGAACATACTTATTATCGTCAGTTAACGATGACTGCATATTTATATCTGAATTTGTAATCTTTAAATGGTCCTGTAGGTAAGGGATTATTGTGAGTTAGAAGTTAATGAATTCTATGCAATAGTAATCGAGCATGTATCTTATTGAGTGGAACTGACTAGGTTGGATGTCTAAGGAATCATGTGGTAGCGTATGCAGAGAGTCACAGGAATGTTATATACACGGCTCACTTGTTATTTTATTGTCAATCGCTGCGTAGCGAGGGTAATGATCTATCTAATTAGGTCAGAATTGGGTGGAAATTAGAAATCATTTGTAGCTGGAGATAACGATTTCACTTTACTCGAAATACAGTCTGAATCTATAAGGCCTGTTAATCGTTAAGATCACCTTATGTCAGAATTTATGCATTGTTTGAACAGCTAGTTCATGCTTTCTAAGTAACAAAAGGGAGAGAAATTTATATACGTATAGAAGATGTTACATACACAGATTTAGAGGTAATCTTGTCATTCAAGGAAACATCTCAAAGGAACAGACGAGGAAAGTCCGAAGAGAGAGGTATAGAAAAGAGATGAAGCGTTCAGAATAGAAGATCAGATGAAGATCAATGTATGCACGTGGAGGTGGAAAGACGGAGACAAAACAGGAAGCTACGGTAGGTGATGCCGATCAAGCATGGACATTATGCTCTTTTCACCAATCGTTATCATGATAACATAAATCCAAAATAGAAGGCTGTTACTAAATTATGTTCACATACATTTGTTTGAATTCAACCAGACTCTGTTAGTTCTTTCTTTTTATTCCTTACATTTTTATTTTCTTGTCTAAACATGGCTTGTATTGTATTATTTCTTCTCAATAGTCTTGCTCAGTTCTCTGTTGATATTTTTTCTATCCACTCACACTGGGCAATAAAATCGAGGGAGGCCATCCTCTAGATAACGAATGCACAATCTAATTAACTACCTGTCTTTGCTGAAAGGGGCGACGTTACAGAGCGTAAATTATATTTTGGTGTAGCTCATAACGTTTGCAATTGTTATGCACTCTTTAATTAGTCTTTAATGTCATTTGCGTGTTTTAATATCAGGGAATGCCGCACAGCTATTAGAGCTCATTTGAGCCTTGTATCTAGAAGTTAAATGTTTATGACTAACGTTTTTTTGTTCCCATCGCCAATAGTGTCAGTCAACTGTAATTGTTGTTTCAGCATGGTATTGTCCGTTGTGTTAATGTAGTGTAATTTGTTGAATTTGGTACATGCACAAACCGATACATAGGTAGGTGGTCGGTAAATGAATTCTTATTTCAGAGAATATTCTTTACGAGCCATTATGTTGTGAAGTCTTACTCTTATTGCAAGTCAAGAGACAACATAGTCGTTTTACTGACGAGAGAAATATTGGGTCTAGACACAGCAGTTGTATGAAAATTCGCACATTAATTATGGGCTAACTGAAGACACTTGTGCCTTCCATATATGATTTAATGTATAAAAGATTGTTAAAATATGCTTAAAAGCGTCATTGTAATTTAATAATATTTCCATTTAATACTTGATTCTTTCTTGTAACATCACTCGCAGATGGATTCAACTGGGGAAACATAACCACAGATTGTTGTTTGATTGGATGGGGTCTGTATTGAACGACTGACTTGAAAATGCAATGTCATGCTGATAATTGATGTCGCTTGAGATGCCAAATACTACAGGTTGATATCTCCACTGCGAATCAACTTTGGCAGACTTGCGAAATCAGCGGTTTCCAGAATCAACGACTAGGTTCAGAATGCGCAGCAATACAAAACGAGTTAGATATCACGAATGTCATACGCATTGTATGAATGGGTGATACAAGATGAGAATTGTATAATATGAACTAGAGAGAAAGAGAGAGAATATACAGTTTCACTTACCAGGCTCTCTTTTCATAAATCTTAACTGTATTCAGCATCTTATTGAAAATAATTCTGACCAATTGTCCCATATGTGTATTCCGAATATATTTCCAGTCTGCTGTAGCTTTTCTTAAGCAAATCTACTAAAAAATGTTTCGAGACGGATCGTCCAGATTTATAAAATGATCAGTTCTCCAATTTCAAAAATTAAATGCTATGAGTTCAAAAATTTCCATATCCTTGTCCATTTCTATCTCTAGATCTAACTTTCATCTACCCTCTATTACATTCTTCCTTTTCTATTTTATTGCTCTTAAAAACCAATAAGAAGTAAAAAAGGTTTATATACTGTTTATCTGAAAAATTGTGTGCATTACATTGTGTGTGAAAACCTGATTTGTTTGTCATGTTGTTAAAGATTTGCAAACTTTTGTCAATTTGCTCAAAAGATAAAAGCGTATAGTTACTCAAAAGTTTTGTAAGTCCGAAATTATTTATAGCAAAGTATATATATATATATATATATATATATATATATATATATATATATATATATATATATATATATATATATATATATATATAAAACATTCAGAAGTATTTCAGAAATGTGATATCATGGAAAGTCAATGTACAATTACAATCAACAGATTGTTTAAACGTTGCTTCTCTTCCTTGCATTTGCAGCATATTTAAATCATAAAAAAAATCCCGTTGATACGAGATACTCCACTATATTGAAAATGAAGACAAGCTTTAACTGAAATTTAGTTTTAAATGAAAAGTAAATATATCTGCTCTAGATAAGATTGCAGCCAAAAGTAAATGGTCAATTCCTAATAAATAGATGAATTTGCGATATGTGTGTTAATTGTTGTGTAAGTTGTAATCTAATAACTCTAACTGAAGTGTGATGATTAAGCGTAGACTAGAACTGTGCTCACCTTTGATAATATTAACAGGAAGTGCTGCCACAGAAGCCTCAAATTTACTCGCTACACTATTGATATAATAGGCAATGAAACTTTGAGTGGTTAACCATCATCAATTAGATTATGTTTATCAGAGTGATCCAATAAACACAAAAACATCTTTACTTAATAAAAGAGAACATAAATGCTAGCAAATAACTAAAATATGAAAATATATAATCTGAACTTTATTCCTACAGTTTCATATCCCCAATAGATTTCCCAACATTCAATTTGGCTTTCATGTTGGCACGTGTTAAATATATGATTAAAGGATCATAAATTACGTTTGTTTCATTCAAAATTGAATACGTCGCAAAAACACGCATTTTGCAGAAATAACAATACTACAATACCGTTTGTGAATTATAGGTCATGAACATTAACGATATTATGCTAATAACATGAAATTCGTAACAAGACTTCTCGCTAACGGAACTTAGTGATATCCTGGTACTGTTAAATAGCAAAGTACGTGCCACCAGGATATAAAGAGCTATAAAGCTGTATACCGGTAACAAAGTGCACCACTTTTAGATTTATACAATTAAATAAATTCATAGTTTTGTACATTTGCGCTAGAAATGTCTCTTATGTTCACTCCAATCAAGGATTTTGGTGTGTGTTCATCATACACTAACCAGGGTCGAACATTTATTGGAAGTGTACAATGGCAGCTTTCTCTATTTACCACACGATCACCAAACCCAACCAGAGAGACAGACAGACAGAAAGAGAGATTTGATAGAGCTTAACAATATGTGTTCTTTACAATCTGAAGCATGAAACAACAACTGGAACATTTTTAAATACCTTTATTCGCTCTAGCAATTCATGAAGTGTATTGGCTTTTAATTAGACACATGGCGATGTTCATGGTTTCGCTGCCAATCGAAACTTGGTTACAGTTTGGTTTAGGTTTCTTTTTCATTTTTTAAAATGGACATTTGATGACATATGCAATATGCAATATTTGACAAAACTCCAACATTAATTGCTATATTATTCAGGTTTGATTATTACGGCATTTGGGAAACATACATACATGTTGAACCCTCAGATTCAGGACTCAGATTTGGATTCAGGACATTTTCTAACAATATAAATCATTAAAAGAAACGTTTCATTGTTTAAGCGTAGTGACAACGACGCAAGGCATACACATATTTAATGTACGATAGAAGTGTGACTTATATGCCATATGTATCGCAAACAATACCCTGTACTTAAATCGACTAAAGCAGTTTAACGAAGCTGAAAAGGTAGCACATATGAGTTGCATTGATATACTAACAATTTTTTTTAAAAGGGACTAGTTGTTCCTATTAATATGCCAAAATGTAAATATGTTAAAGATTCTTTTTCAAAATATGTTTGTATTTACTTTAGAATTATAGTTACACCTGCAATTAATTTTTACACTTTTATTTAAAGTCTCGTTCTACGTTGGCCATGAAACCACCTGAGAAAACCCACACAAGGGGTGCTTACATTGTTCTTAAAAATCTTTTATTAATATCTTCCAACAAAGATGTATATTTCAGTTATACAGAACTGATGCCTCATAAACGGGCATTTAAATTTACTATGAACAGTGTTAATAGTATTGGTAATATCTGCATATAGCATTGTCGATTTCACAATCCCAGTAATATATTTCTAAAATAACTATGTATCTTATTGTATTCAGAATATTAACAATGTTGGTCAGAACATGATGCAATAGCTGTATGATTTTATTAAAACTTCTTTTACGTCCGAGAGAGGTGAGTTCAAACAATAAGACAATATCCATATTTGGTTTGCATGGCACAGAAGAACGAAAAGTTGAATTGTTCCTATTTGCCAGAGTTCTGAACATGAATCTTACTGAAACACATGCCACAAGCCTCGCAAATTGGCGCCAAGCAACAGTTGATGACGGTTCCGAAGCATTTCTGTAGGTAGCCACATCCAATGGCGAATTCCCTCATGTATGGCGTGTAGCACCAGACATGTTGGCAAGCGAGGCAGCCGAATTCGCATCCCCATAAGAGAGCAATGCATAGACCACAGAGGGTTGTCATTAACTTGTAGATGCAATTCTTTCCGCAGTTGAAACATCCATAGCTGCAACGCCATACGCAGTCGAAGCTACGTATTCCATCTGGCTCTCCGAGGACATCTTCATAATTGACCTTTAGAAGAAAGCAATCGTTTTGTAGTTCAATTTATTCCTATTTATAGCAATAACAATAATTTGCTCATTATGCATACAAATATCTTTCATTATCGATATATTGTTATAATTTGTGTTAATTCGAATACTTTCATGCATTTTAAACCGGCAATAAGTCTGGATAACATTAATAGGAACAGCGGACAGGACAATCTACAGCAACACAATTCAAGAGAAGAGCCAACTGTGATGCACTGTTCAGAACTGTCTACATTCCAGTAACCGCTGGTAGGAATCACTATATAATCTTTATTTCCTGATTATTTCGTTCTCAAAAATAAATCACAGACTTGCTACAATAAATTCATCGAAAACCTGAAACTTAATTTAAAATAGACACAAAGATTGAATCATCAGCATAAATATATCGCAACTTGGAGAATTTAAAATTCAGTTTGATGAAACACAATGCCGGCCCAATGTTAAATTTAAGAGAAATCCGCGGTGGAAAACTCGTTAGCATGCCGAACTCGCAACCAGAAAGATGTGGGTAGGAAAGTTTGCTTCGGGACGATCTATTTTCTTTGTGTTGTTGCATTAAATACCAACCAACCAGCCATCAAAATGGTGGAAAATTCAGTTGCAAAGTACCTGAAATTACATTGCCTTATGCCTTTGTTTTCAGAATAATAACATCGTGAATATATTTATATTATTGTGCATTGAAAGTTGTAGCCATAGAGGTTTATCATTTGTAAACATTTGTTTGGAAAGGGCAACTCAAACTAAAAATCTCAAATAGGAGACTACAGAGCTTGTGTTGTACTAAACATACGTTTCAACATAAAAACAATGCCGTTCATGGTTCTACAATTGAAGCAATTTACCTTAATATGACTGTTCAGTTCATTGGGATCGCGGTTAATCAAATCTGGTCCATCCATCTTGACAATTATGTCACTCTAAGCTCAACAACGTTTCGCGGCGATTTTCCAACCTGAACTGAAACAAATAGACTGAGTATGATGTATATATGCGTGTTTATGTTTCTAATAGCTACACAAGTTATCTTAAGTTCATGTCATATCACGAACATCATCTTTTTGGCTGGAACACTCGTGTGTCTATGGAGAACAACTTGCAAAATTCAAAAGACGGATGATATGATAACACGTTATTCGTCAGCTGTTGATACAGTAGACTGACCTTGTATTACATTGTAAAACATAGTTCACTGTGACTGGTCATATTACTTTACGTTCATGTGTATTTGATATTTTATATCAATGAGTCTTCTCTTAACTACATTCAACATTTTAAAACAATTACATAAAAGATCAAATAGCAAATAAAATATCATCAACATCATAAAGAAGGTATATGTCCTAGCTATGGCTTTTCTAATCTGTTATTGTTAGACATAAGCCATTTTATTTGCCTTTACTTTTATAAAATACAAATACCAGATCAAGCATAATCCTGGTTGACAATGTCAAATTAAGTCTTTTAATTTTGGAATCCTGAAAAGGCGACAAAGAATATAAAGCAAGACACAGATTTGAATGTAAGGATGAAGACGTGTCAGTGATTCTAAGTAGATCAATTTATGTGATAGGTACGTCTGGAGCAGTCAAATGCAAGCTAGTATAATGAGTTTCCAGAAAATGATATGAATGTATTCTAATTTTTCTTGTTAGTAATTTTACAAGAAATTATTTGAACAAATTTTATAATAAATTAGTTGAAGAAAGAATTCAATATTGGAAAATGATTTGGTTATCTTTGTTTCTTGGATATCTTGAAATGTTTTATTTTTTTTACTATTTTATTAGCACTATAAGTTTATATTACCTGAACAAAACTATATAACGGTATTTCCGCATTGAACATAGGTATTAAGCTTACATCATTGCTAATATTTTAATGACACTTAAATTGTAATGCTGTCATATCCAAAAGATATGTAAGATCAAAAAATTTTACTTCATTTAAACAAGAAGAAAAATATTCCCGCTGTATTAGGATTTTTGTTCTTCCCTTACGCCACTTGGCGTTGCGTTTGCAACTTCATCGTATATTATTTATTAAAATTAATTATGTTAGAAAAGAATGTGTGCCGTTTTAAGATTTCCTATAAAGACTGATGGTAAAAGATACTTTTGTGTAGCTCATAACGGTTGCAAATGTGTTTTTTTTAATTAGACTTCAATGTCTCATTGAAATAAATGTTGAAAATACCATTTGAGTGTTCTAATATTAGTACGTGCCACATAGCTATTAGAGCTCGTTTGAGCCTTGTATCGCGATGTTAGATTTGCATGAATAATATTTTGTTCCCATCGCCAATACTGTCAGTCAACTTTAATTGTTGTTTCAGCATGGTATTGTCCTTTGTGTTAATGTAGTGTTCTATTTGTTACATGCACAAACCCATACACAGGTAGATGGTCCACAAATAAATTCAGATTTGAGAGGATATTCTATAGGAAGTGTTAAGTTGCGAAGTTCTCCATGTGTTATGCCAAGTATTATTCATATTGCAAGTCAATAGGCAACATAGACGTTTTCTGATTCGAAACATATTGGGTTTATTCACAGTAGTTGTGTTAAAGTTTGAACATGAATTGTGGGGTAACTAAAGATGCCTTGCGTCTTAATATTATAATTGCATATATGAATTTTTGACGTTAAGAATGTCAAGAATAGTGTATGGACCAATTAGAAAAGGTACATTTCACTATATGCTTGGGACATCAACTTTTTACCCTCATAACCAATATCGACTATAACTAGAGCAACGTGCGTTTAATGGTTATAATAAAATCGTACAGATGTAGAGTCTATCGGTTCAGAATACGAAATCATACAATGCGCATGTGAAGATAATAAGGAAAAACATGTCAACTCTTTGATTGATACGAATACTGATTGCTGAACCAACGAGATGCAGAAAATTCAATCTTTGTTGGCAAATCGCTATGCGATGAAGATCCATTGACAAGTCAGACATAGCGATTTCCCGTTTCCAGGACTCAATTTTCCATTCACAAAGCCCAAATCATTTTAATGCAATTAACAATATCTCAGGATTTTTCAGATAGAGTTAATATGGAAACGATTTGAAAAACAATATCTTAAAAATCCGTCGACTCAGTTACCTTGAAAGCCCTGTTAAAAAAAACTCGCCAAAATATCATAACCAGCAAGAAACACAACTTTGTAAAGAATTGGGTGCGCAAATACTACAGACCTCTGAAAACCGACCCAAAATTTTAACAGGTCAAGCATGTGGTCCCTCGTGATAGCTTCATTCGGGGATGTAATACAAACAAACTCTTATGCGATCAATATGAATCTTAATAGGAATAATAATGGTAGTAAATGAAGGTTTGCAGAAAACTTTGTTCACAGTTGTTCTCATTTTTCTACGGATCTGAAATTATCGCTTAACTTATCAACGTGGAATATAATTGCAACTACAAAGGAATAATGAAAAATTCTTTAACAACAGGCTTTCATCAGTTGGTGTTACGGATGTTATAAACGAAAAGTTAATGTTCCCACTATATCTAAAGTGAGATAAAACTCGCAACCAAATGGAATCCTACTTTCACAAAGACAGAGGGTGCTGTTTGGAATGACAGTGAATCAGTTTGTATTTTTTTTTTCACATTATCCAAAGCTGATGCAGGTTGTCTGGAAGTTACTCGCAACGGAACTGTACCAATAAGCTGTAAGAAATCATGACTATAACATTTGGGATTTTTATCGGGAAACGAGAATAATATACTGTAATTGAAATAAAGGGCTCGCAATTCAGCGTGGTGTCACTTGTTTTTCTTCATTCTCACGTTTAAACTTAATTCACCTTTAAAAAATCAGATTTGTTCAGTAATTTTCACTCGCATTCAATTTTATCAGTACTCATCAAAACAGCTTTGTATCGTTCTCTTACATTAGAAGAATCATTGTAAAATTGATCATTGGACATAAACGCGATACAATGAACAGTATAATATATGGCAAATTTTGTTAGTGCAGATTTTCTAAAACTAGTCTCTCTCTCTCTCTCTCTCTCTCTCTCTCTCTCTCTCTCTCTCTCTCTCTCTCTCTCTCTCTCTCTCTCTCTCTCTCTCTCTCTCTCTCTCTCTCTCTCTCTCAAGATTCATCCGTTTTCTCGCGCCAGCAGGACCACGTATTTTACAATACATACATCTGCTCAAATGATTGAAATTTGTTTTCTTTGTAAACTATACTTTACTTCCAAAATTGTTCTCTCAAATATATTTACACAGATAGCTGTTTCTTGAAAAGGTTTATTTCAAAGTATCTTTTGTTTTCTTTCCGTCTTTACAAAGAGAGATTAGGTTATAGTAATTAGTATCTCCTATATTTACGAAAAATAATGATTTTTAAACTAAAATAATGTAAACTTAATAATAGTTTTACGGCAATTTTGAAGTGTAACGAACATTAAGGTAAAATATAGAAAGAATGTCGCAGAAAACAAAATGCGATTTGCTATTCTTCATGTAATTTGAATCACTCAGAAACGAGTAGCGTGACGAATATTGTAGATACTTTTAGTGTTAACGGAACAGATTTCATGGACGGGAGTTTATTGTACATGACTGAGTGATACAAGATGATTATTATATAATACGAACGAGAGATATTATTCAGTTTAACTTACCATGCTACGTTGTCATACAATTGTACTAGAGTTTCCTCGAAATAATTCTGACCAGTCACATTTGTATATTTCGAATAGACTTCCCAGTCTGATGTACAATTTCTTACTCAAATCTATTGAATAAAGTTTCAAAAATGAGGGGCCCGGTTATAAAATTATCAGTGTATTATACCGCTGAGGTTTAGCAAGTCGTCAAAAATTGGTAGTAGAGAGAGCATTTTTAAATCTATAGGAAACATTCAGAAATGTTCCAGAAATGAATCATTCATCAAGTGAATTTAAAATTATAATCAACATAAAAATTTTATGATGTTGCTTTCTCCTCCTTTCTTTTCAAACCTAATTATTGCAGAAAATCGCGAACAACCGATTAAAAGATAATCTTCTACTATGCTAGCAATGAAGACTTGATTAAACTGAAACTTGTTTAACAAGGAAAGAAATGTATCAGCTTCCAATAAAATTGCAGCCTAGAGTAAATGAAGAGTTTTTAGGAAATAGAGGAATTTGTAATGTAGGTGTTATTTGTTGTGTAAGATGCAATATAATAACTTAATTCCTATGATTAAGCTTAGAATAGAAACTGTGCTCATATTTGAGAGCTCGATGATGATAATATGAAGTGTTGACAGAGAGGCCTCAAATTTACTCGCTGCACTATTGATATAAGAGACAGGCAAATTTTGAGAGATAAACCAACACCAATTGCACGTTGTTTATTAGAGGGTCTGTACACACCAAAGAGCGTTACTTCATAAAAGAGAAAGTATTTATTGGACTTGGGAAAGTACGTAAACTTCAAATAAAAAACAGGCTGCCCTTAAAATATTAGGATGATTCGCCGTCTTACAAAGGAATACATATAATAAACACGTCAACATAACGTATGCAAATAAATAAAACATGAAAATAAGTAATTCGACGTATATTCCTAAAGTTGCTGCATATCTCCGATAGATTTCAAAATATTCAATTTTCTACAACATTGGCACGTGTCAAATATGTAAAGGATCAAAAATTAGTTTGCAGTATTCAAAATAGAATGTCAAAATAGAATGTCACAAATACAACTATGTTATAGAATTAACAGTACTACTAATAACCTTATGAATTATTTTGTTATGAAAACTTACAACATTCTGTTAATATGATTAAATTCGTAACAAGACTCCTCTGTAACGGAAGCTAGTGATATATCATTACAGTGAAAACGTACAACACGTCCCACTAGGATTACGGTGCACGTTTATTAGATCTAGACATTTGAACAAATTCACAGTTATGTACATTTTCGCAAAAACGTTTCTCCTTTCTATGCTACATTTACTCCAATAAAGGCTTTATGTATAATTTCATCACACACTAACATGTGTCCAACTTGTATGATAAGCGTAAAATAGAAGCTTTCCTCTATTAACATCATAATCACAAAATTCATTGAGAGAGAGAGAGAGAGAGAGAGAGAGAGAGAGAGAGAGAGAGAGAGAGAGTTCATTATATATCTCTGTATGTAAACCGACTAAAGCTGTTTATCGCAGATGAGAAGTTGGTAAATATGGGTGTATTGATGGAGTACCAGCTGTTGTCAATATGGACTTGTCCTCATATTACCAATCCAAAACGAAAACAATTTTACGGATTCTTGTTCAAAATATATGTTGGAATACTAGTTACACATTCAATAATATTTTTTGTATTCTTATTTAACTTCCTGTCATATGTAATCAATGACACCATCTACTTAAAGCACACAAGAACAGCTTACATATTTCTTCAAACTCTTTTATTAATATATTGTTGTAAAGGTATACTATACATTGAGATGATGCTTCATAAACAAGAATTTTAATCTAATATTAACATAGATAACATTATTGGTAATATTTGTATGTAGCTTCGTCGATTTCAGAAATAAGAAAACAATCCCTGTAATATAATTCTAAATGAATATATATCTTACTTTATTCAGAATAAAACAATGTTATTCAGAATATATTACAATATATACATGATTTTATTAATACTTCCGTTACTTTAGATATTTTGAAGATCTTAAAAGTTAGTTCAAACTCCACGATAATATTAGTAATTGGTTTTACTGACACTGAAGAACGAATGGTTCACTTCTTCCTATTTGCCAGAGTTCTGAACATGAATCTTACTGAAACACATGCCGCAAGCTTCGCATATTGGCGCCAAACAACAGTTGATAACAGTTCCGAAGCATTTCTGAAGGTAGCCACATCCAATGGCGAATTCCCTCATGTATGGCGTGTAGCACCAGACATGGTGGTAAGCGAGGCAGCCGAAATCACATCCCCATAAGAAAGCAATGCATAGACCACAGAGGGTGGTCATTAACTTGTAGACGCAATTTTTCCCACAGTTGAAACATCCATAGCTACAGCGCCATACGCAGTCGAAGCTACGTATTCCATCTGGCTCTGCAAGTACATCTTCATAATTGACCTTCAAAAGAAAGTAATTGTTTTGTAGTTCAGTGTATTCCTTTTTATACCAACAACAATAGTTTGCTTATTGTACATACAAATATAGTTCATTATTGTTATATTGTTATGATTATTGTTAGTTCGAATATTTTCATCCGGATTAACAGGTAGTAATTTTCGACGACATGAATATGAACAGTGGACAAGACAATATACAACAACACAACTCAAGAGAAGAGACAACATTGATGCACTATATTGATTTACAGAACTGAATACATCCCAGTAAACTTGACGGAGGCAAGAATCACAATATAGTCTTTTTTCTTGATTGCCTAGTTCTCAACAATAAATCTCAAACGTGCTAGGGTAAATTAAGCGGAAGCATGAAATTAATCAGTCGAAAGTGGACACAAAGATTGGACCATTAAAATTCAATGCTACAGAGAAGTGCCGTTCCACGACTTTCGTGAAACTGCTCTCTGTCGTACATAAATAAGCATTGGACTGATATGCACACAGCCAAGATTATTTTATTGTTTGGTTGATTGGCATTTAATAATGTATCTAAGTATGAAAGGTTGTGTCGTATCGAGGTATTGGAAATATAATGTATTTCACAGAGGCACAATCATGTAGCATAACTGGCATAAGCATGCACAGTGTCTGCTCGGAAGTATAATTTGCATGCCTGCCCAAAAGTTATGTTTTCAAACAAATCTGCAAACTTCAACTGATTTCAGGAAAATTTAAGTTACACTTTTCTTAACAAAATGTAAAATGTAAAAAGGAGACGTTGTGGACTCGCAACTAGAAAGGTGTGGGTAGGGATGTTGCTCATGTTAGGCATTTGGGAAGACTTTTAAACTCCAATTTCTTTGACACGATGTAACCTTTTGTGTTATTGTGCCATTAAGTAGAAACAAACCATCAATCAAAATACAAGAAAATTCAAATGAAAAGAATCATGAAATTGTAATTTTTTTCTCTTTTGCAATAATTTTAATAGGGATAAGTTTAATATTTGCTTTGAAAAATGTAATCGTATAAGGTTCTTTTCGTGATTTTCTCAAAAGGCAACTAAGTTTGAAAATCTCAAATAGGAGTTTTATGGAATACTGTGCATAAGCTTTACGAAACCTACGTTTGAACATAACAAGACAATAATGTTAGTGGTACCAGCATTGAAGCAATTTACCTTAATATGACTGTTCAGTTCGTTGGGATCCCTGTTAACTAAATCTACTCCATCCATCTTTGCAAGTATGTCTCTATCGAATTGTCAAACTGAACTGAAACAACAGATAGTCAGGGGTTTATGTATATGTGCGTGTTTATGTTACTCATAGTAATCCTATCATCTTGACATCCTACCATATCACGATCATTATCTATTTGGCTAGAATTACAATGAAGATCAACCTGTAGCAATCAAAAGACCGGTGATAAATATATTGTAAAATTATGCACCACTTCACTCTATTCATCAGATCTTGATACAGTGGACTGGACATTTTATAACAGTATGGAAAAAACTCAATGTCAATGTCACATTATATTCATGTGTAATTCATTCCTTACCGTGCATAAGTCTTCTTGTAACTTTATTCAACATTTAACAAAATAATTTGTATGTTCAAATAGCAATAATGTTAAATATACAATAAATCACCTTTACACCTCAACCGACTAATGTAATTTAGTAAGAGCAAAAATCAATGATGCTTTTCTTATGTTGGTACAGCTGTTGACAAATAAACTATTATAATGTTTCGTGCGCGTTTTAAGATTAGTCAATAGCCGTGTAACCCCTTCTGGTTAATTTGAATAGAATAATTTTTCGGCATGATATTAAACAAAGTTGGAATAGCCTTTCAACTGAATTCTTGAACGTTCTGACAACAATTATTCTACCTGATGAAATAAACAGACGTTTATTCAGAAACAATATTATTCTCCTTTCTCTCTCCACGCCAAATACATTTTAGAAAATAATTCATTATAGTTTACGTACTTTAACGTAAATACTCTTCCTCAGTCCAAAATTGATATTTTTACATAGACTTGTCGATGCCTAAAAACGTACATACTAAACGTTTGTTTAACGTTTCATTTTTCCACTTTATTTTGTGCAGATCATGTCAAGCTATGGAAAAATTTCAAATCTATATTATACGTTAAAGAAGTTTGATTTGCTTGAGTATCTAGCTAATTATTTGCAGCATTCCGAAATTCCAAATAAACAAACTTGGAAATAAATTGTAAGGTCAACAATTTCTGGTCTTGAAAATAGCAACTGGAGAGTTCATAGCTGTAATAATGCAGATTTGTTTCGATACACGAATCCTTGCATCCTGTCTCACTGTGGCAGTCGGCTAAAACCAGACAGCACGCTAAGGTATTTTGCATTTGTAGCTATGGGCTGCTGTTCCTCAAACACAGCTTTATATGTGTATTAGTTGTGGGAATGTTTATACAGACCTGATTTTTCATTGTTGTGTTACTTATCCTTATATGTTAAATTTGATAAAATCTTTCTGGATTTAATTACTGATAAGTTTCCACTGAGCCTACGTTATTTAATGCAGAAGATGAGCTGCAACTTCAATATCTTCTAGGTGAAAGGTTACCAGCAGGTGTAATTATCAAAGAAAATTCCAGGTTATTCGCCCTGTGTGTAGCATACTATGTTATGCAGTATGCAGCTATCTTTTGTAAATAAGATACGGAAACTTGCAAATAATTGAGCTGGATGGCACTGTAATAATTGAAATATTCCTTTAAAAGTGTTTGTTTTGTATTCCATTTCTTTATTCTGGTACTTATTGGTTGATTGCATTCAGATGATTTATTGTTATGTCATGCAATCTACTACGGAAGGAAATAAAGAAGATGATGATGAGGTTGATAATAAATGAATGTCATCACTAATGGTTACACGGCGAAGTATATTGGCCTGTGGTTTCTATGGACATAGTTGCTTCAACTGTCAGAGAGTCTTTCAGGCCAACAAATAATTTTAAATTACAAAGATAAACACATGTAAAGTTTTCATAGCCATCAATAAAGAATGGAATTGTGGGTCTGGAAAATGCTGCGTTAACTCATCGAAGCAAATTACGTTTATATTTGTAATTTTCAATTCTGAAAGTTCCAAGCACTTTTCTTTGATCATTATTTTTAAAGCTATAAAATTATTAAAAGAATATGCGTTTTTTACAACATGGACTTTAGAATGTTTCACTATCGAAAATATTCAGGTACGCAGGTGATATCTTATTTTTTCCTCGATACTTTCGTACTTATTAGGCCAAACAACAGAATAATATGAACAGCACACGAGTTTCTACTCACAACACAAAAACATGAAAATGTTAAGTTTAGTGTTTCTAAAGCAACGTTTTACAATTTTATTCGACGTTTAACAATGAGAATCGCTCGCCGTTTTAGCGGGAAGATTCTTCATAGATTTGTTTCAGTTATACTAATAGACTGTAATGCAAACTAAAGAGCCATTCTGTCTATACCACAACAACAATTGGAACCGATTGACAATATAAACATTGCAGAGACCGTCAAAAGATGTTTTATCGTAAAATGAATCTTCAAAAAATCTTTAAATTGTTAATTTATGAATGCAAACTGCAAACCTAATTTTAAAAAGTCTCTTCCTTTATTTGTCCAATAGACTAATACAAAACCCAATTATTGTGGAATAACGCTGCTGCTTATAGGCAAATCTAGAGAGTACTTTAAGTAACTTTTTTCTTCCCGATGACTAAATATAAGTTAAAAGAACTGAATACTGCATTCTTTATTTTGCTGACTGTTCATCTGGGACCGCACTATCACAATTTTGGACCGCCAGAGTTATTGTACAACATTTGCTGTTTCAGTACCAGTCCTGGTTAATCAACAGTCCCTGCTTCTTTGTGTCCTTAGGAAAGAGATTTAACTTTCATTTCCTCAACTCCCTATACCTGACATGTTGGAAAATGTCTTTAAAGTAAACAACCAACAATCCAACTTTATAAACAGGTTTACTTTAGCGACTGATCATTAATGTACACTTATCGGATTGAGGTAAATATGTGGCTTTAACTAATTTTCTTCAGGTTAATTTTACGTGTATGGCATGCAACATTTTGAGTATGAAAATGGTATGAAAAACATCACTTACCAACGGCAATGAGTTAGACATTAAGCACATCCGACAACAAATCAAACACCTCTACTCAACGCAACTGTTTCGACAGACAGATCTTATGGAGACAAAGTGTGACATAACTGTCATCAGTATGGTCATATCAACTATGATTGTCACAAGCGAAATAAACCAAAGCAAGCAACCTACATAATCCAGAATATCATTAGTAAATATAAGTAATCATTGTCCATTACGGACACAGGTTAAGACCTAATCGGTAAGTCGTATATCCTTCAGATGCAGAGGCTACAACTTTGCACAGTCATTAGACAGTCTTTGAAGCAAAATTAGCTATTGTAGAACTAAACACGCTATACTACAAGCGTCATATCCAAGTTGACCTGGTACCTGACTTGGCAGCACAGGTGCGGCTGAGTATGAATATTTTACGCCTGAAAGTACTGCTGCAGTAACAAGGAACCAAGCAAGATCTCTGAAGGAGGAAGTTGAAACAAGTGCAAGAAAAATTAATATATGTTGGGTCCAACAATCCAACTTGACGACTTACATCTAGATAGGCTATTTTCGGATGAAGATGATGACCATGATCCTGATGAGGACGAGGATGATATTCATCGTGAAGATGAACACTATTAGTGCTTATTCAATTTATCGGTAACAAAAGAATGAAGACTCGATGACAAGCGTGTGATAAAAAGGCCCTCGTCTGCAAGTTAAGGAAAAGGTTTGGAATATGCATTCTTCTGGAAGCATATAATTTTAAAACGAAAGTAGAATTCGTCGAATAGAGGAAACTATGGAATCCGTTTAGTTTTGTCGAAGCAGTTACGTCAATAAGTGGTTGAAATGGCACATGGTAGGTCTCTTGCTGGTCATATACGAAGCGAGAAAACAAAGGAAAGAATAAGAGCAGCGTTTAATTACCCTTGAATGTTTAGCCTGTGACATCCGTCAGTGCTGTATTGAATAATTGTTATGAATATCGTTGGCCCACTACAGTGTACAAAGGCAGGAAATGTATATGTAATCACTATCGTTGATGAAGCCACTCGATATGCGGAAGCAATCCCATTCAGCCATTGAAGGACATTGGTACAGTAAAAGTGGCCAACGCTTAAATTGACCTATTCAGTCGGATTGATATACCTAATATTAACCTAACAAACTAAGAGCACAAGTTCACATGTGCTCTTCTATTGGACACACGTGCTTGCACCTAAGTACAATATGATGGTGTGCAATATTATAAAATATTGCACGATTCTGACAATGTAAAGTTAACAGAGACACAAATGAGCATATAATAAAAGTGTATATTAATAAGTTAGAAGTAATAATAATAATAATAATAATAATAATAATAATAATAATAATAATAATAATAATAATAGCAAGTGGATGGTCTTACAATATGTTTACACCTATTAGAACTTGTTGAAATAATTATTTCTAGGATAAAATTAGGATAGGTACCGATGCGCTAGACAGGATGTGTTTTTATTCGTGAAGAACGAAAGGAAAAGCTATTAAGTGTGAGTGTTTGTAAAATCAACGGAAAACAGATTATGTCATAGAGTACGACATAGCCAGTTAACATTGTTTTTTTTTAAATGCAGGAGTCAAATTGAGTCAGATACTAAAACGGCACAGGACTCTTCGATCATAAACTCAATTTTCGCTGTTGTTCAATCTATTTTGTTTAATGAATATTGACTGGTCTTCAGTGCTACATTTGAATTGAATCGATTTAAAAACACCAAAATTTAATATATATTGTTTCATTCCATTGTTTTATTTCAAGTTTTAATTTCTGAACCTTTAATTAGCCCTAAGCTGATACCAATATATATATATATATATATATATATATATATATATATATATATATATATATATATATATATATATATGTCAGTCAATGTATATGGAAGATAATACAAATTAGGACATTTTCGGATGATGATTTTCCATTTTTGAGTTTGTAGTTATGCATCTACTTCATGTTTTTTAAGATAATTGGGACACACAGTTTATATTCCTCTACATTTGGATCTCTTTTTATCATACTAGATATATTAATTGTTAATAACAAATTGGCCAATTGTACCAAGAGAGTCTGTTCAGCACTATTCACAGCATGTGTTTACAACTTAAAATGAGTTGAACTCTTAATATATTTTGTTATATATATATATATATATATATATATATATATATATATATATATATATATATATATATATATATATATATATATATATATATGTCCTAGGTTGGAGAAAAAAATGTTAAAATCTTTCTTCTACCAATTATTTTAGCCTAGAAAAACGTAACATCATGATTGGAATGAAGGTCATCGTTTAACGGTTGGTGCTTGTTCGCGATTTTGGAGTGTATCCTTCTTCTAAAGCTAGAGATGCACACGCCCGAAACCATGTCCTCGATTGCATGGTGTAAATCTTGTAGACAGATCTCAGATATCAAATTACTCGGTGCAAAAGCGTATTATATCCCTTTAGATCCAAGCATCAATTACCAACTACTTAGCTAAACTATAAGAATAAAAGCTGGCCCATATAACAATCCCAGGTAGTTTTGTTGTTAATATTTCATGCATGTAAGACAATAGTGTCGGGAAAAAGACGATACATTCATTCCATACACATCCAATACATGCAAATAAATCTATGACATGCACAAAAGAAATACAACAAAATGCTTTTGGAAATATGCATGAATTCATTGTCGAGTTGTACCGAAATTGCCTTATTATCCGACCCATCTGTAAAGTTAAAAAGTCCTGTTTGCGGTGAGATTTTACACGCGTAATGATATTAAAAAAGACATTATTGATATGCAAAATTGATTTTTTATTATTAATAAATGAGCTTTATCTGTCCCTATTTCATCATTTTCCTACTTAGTATCCAAACAGCAGAGAACAAATATGAATCAAGAGAAAATTCCCGCTAAGGTGAGATCGAATTATCACTAACCGAATTTGAAGGTTACACACACCGAACCTTAGTAAATATATATATATATATATATATATATATATATATATATATATATATATATATATATATATATATATATATATATATATATATATATATATATATATATATATATATACGTCAAACATTTATCATCAAGATGATCAGTCCCAAAATGAAACATTTAATTATAGCAATATGTTTTTCATTTCGTGCTCTTAAGACCTGCAACTACACATGAAAGCATATTATGCAACGAACTCTATTTTGTCAGAAAGCGAATAGTCATTGCCGATAAGGCCAGTTTCCTGCCTTAAATGCTCAAATCCAGCCAAATGGTATTGTTACAACCCAGGGGTATTCACCTGTTTGAGTGGTGTCAAACACTGACGCTATTCAGCTAGAAGTCATACGTTTACCCCGAATGTCCAAAGACTTCTATACAACTTCACTTGTAAATTAGAGAGTTTAACGTGTCCATTCTATACATAAATTTTTCGTTAATCAATGCAAGACCACAGATCTCACAATTTGCCAAATATCAACAACACATCTGCTTGGTTTTTCTTCATCAAATTCCCGTACCGTCAGCTGTTCACGCCGTAGAAACAATACCACTATCCCTTAACACAGGAAACTATTCTTCCTACGCTACCTTAGGCCAGTCAATGTATGGTTTCAAGGCATATTGTGCCAGTACAACTACATCCCATAAACGGTATATGTCGAGTCCCTTCTTATTTATTCCTTTGTGTCATTTACTGGTCTCCTACTGTAAATACTGCCTCTGGACTATGGTACAACAGGGGCACTGGCGCTTTTAACCTGAATTCTCTAAAAGTCAACCATGGCATCATGGAAACTCACTAACACTTCACTCCGTGAGGTTTCCTCATACTAATTGACTAATTAGTTTGGGCTAAGGAATATTTCCATTGCACCGAGTTACGATAATCAAACAAGTAATCACACAAATCTAAGAATTCTTTACACGGGGGCACTTTAACCAAATGTGCGTACTCCAAATGTATTACAGTATGATATCCAAAGCGGTGGATTATTCCTATTAAAGTCTAATTGCAGGACTATCAGTCAATCAATATATTCATCACTCAGTCATTATCAACAAGATATATAGTCAACAAATAATGTAATTGCCCTAAAGAACAGTTGTAGTTGAAACCCTTATGGAGGTTACAGATACTTAATACTAGTATGTGATTTGGACTTGATATTAATGAGCTTTCACGCTCATTTTCTGTCATATCGCTACTTTGTCTGCAGTGTAGCAGTTTATAGTGATGTCGAGCACTGGCGCCTGGCGCATCATGCCGCCAACTTGTAGCATGATATCCCACCCAGTCATATTTTTCTGACACGAGGCCGACTAGTCCTAATACTAACTTCTTAATCTAAGCACTTTGCAAGGCAGCTATTAGTACCATTTTCATCTATTTGCTATGACTCGGCATTGGTTCGAACCCGCAATCTCACACATCCGCGGCAGACTCTCTAACCACTAGGTCACCTAAGCAGTGATTCTTAATACTAGACAAAATATGCAAACATGTTCTCTTGGGTCATAATTTACAAATTTCTCAGCGATTTTGTCAAATAGCGTACGTCCTTAGTTTGCATGGATTATACAGAATATTTGTGTAAATTTGTGCGTCCTCGCTTGCATTGCTAAATTTCATATTCCTTAGAATTGATAATACAGTTCCCTCCTTGATACACCACCATTTGCTATTGATTTACTGCCTCAAACTGC
This sequence comes from Potamilus streckersoni, assembly GCA_016746295.1. Lineage (NCBI taxonomy): Eukaryota > Metazoa > Mollusca > Bivalvia > Unionida > Unionidae > Potamilus > Potamilus streckersoni. The sequence continues at coordinate 2,671,426 of JAEAOA010002240.1, forward strand.
ATCTTAACGCTCAAAAATCGCTAGGACAAATGTCCTTGGTATGCGGTTCCATACTAATGTCCTCGATATCAACTAAATACAAGTGTGTGTGTGTGTCTCACATTCGTCGCTGTAGCGAGTCAGGTATCGCTAGTCGAAAAGAAAAGTTGCCATGATTTGCGATTTAACAGCTTCATTATTAACCACGTTTGGCCTCAAGATTATCTCATTAAATTCTCTAGATAACAAAATACTTGATATCACTGAATGTACAAAACCGACGATTGCTCTAATAAAGGCTTAAATAGGTACTTGCAAAAACTGAACGAAAATTTCTATAATCTTTTTGATTCGCTTTGAATTACTAAGAGGGCATTTCCTTTTATCGTACGAATGTTCTCGTCATTCTAGCATATATCGACTTCAGAAAAGCATTAGACGGAAAATACAATAGATATCTTCTATGCAAGGAAAATGTAATCTCAACATAAATTAAACATACCTCTTCTGCATTCTAGAATCAAACTTCATATTTTACATTTTTCCGAAATTCAAAGCTTGAAAATCTATTGCCCATAGACGATCATCGAGAAGCGAAGGACAGCCACTGAACGTGTGCAATCCATATGACTCCTGTAAAATATGAAGTATACCTTTTACAAATGTACAAGTTTACAAGTGTACAAATAAACAAAAAATTTATAAAATACTATTATTATTACAAATAGTATTTTATAATTTAAAAAGAGTCTTAAGGATCCTCAACAAATAAATAACAATTTTGACCATTTCTTTTTTCAAATATTATTAAAGCAAGCAAGAAGAGCACTGTGGTGTTCACAATGCATGATTTCTGTTGCACGCACAATGGGACGATACTAATTTCGAAACACGCGTGTGCTTACAGTGATAACGAACTTCAATAATATAAACGCTCTTTTCAAGCTCTTAGTACACACTTGCAAAAGTATTTCAAAATGCAATATAAATCTAGGACACCTGTATATGTGTAGGCATGATATAGTTAGCGTAACTTAAATGTGAGAAACAATGTCAATATTCCGTAACTTAATTAATGTAAAAATCGAAATGTTCTTAACTTTGTCTCATCTACACGTGATAAAATTGAATAAACTTTAAATTCTCAAGAATTATGCCCCGTAGCATACTACAATTTTGAGTTTTGCGTTTAAAATATAGCAGGAGTATAAAGCCGGATGTACTCTTTACATCCACAATTTGCTTTATTTTGTTGATGTACCAGCATGTGGAAGTATAAAAACATTGTGAGCACAGTTTATTGTAGGCAAAAGGCATGACAATGAGATAGCGGTAGTTAAATTTTTCCATTTATTTGTTGGATATGAATAACGTTATTTTGCACAGGATATTATTATTATTATTATTATTATTATTATTATTATTATTATTATTATTATTATTATTATTATTATTATTATTATTATTATTATTATTATTATAACAGAGCAAGAAAATATTACCTGAAATTGAAACTAATAGTAAACCTTATTTTTACATATACTTGAAGGGCAGTATCTAAAAAAAACTTTATAACAAACTTCATAATAACAATGCAAGAGTCTAATCACCCCCCACCCTGTTGGAGTAAAAAGTTTTGTGATCGTTTAATTTTTTTATTAAAGAAGATTATAATATATTTCTTCTCGTTACAACTTTAATTAAGTACAAAGGCCGTCGATTTATTTTACCACCCGTTGCACTATACATTAGTATGTAAAAGAGGAATTTAACCCCAAGTCATATAGAGGAATCGACATTTTGGATGCATGCGTAGGTCTCATCCGACTTATGTGGTAAAAATGAAGTAGAAGACTAGCAATAATTATTTAACTTATTTATTTTTGTGTACTCATGCACTCAGATACAGATTATACTATCATGTCTCTTCCTTTGCATTTGTTATGTTGGAATTAGGTTTATAGCTGTATCATTTTATATTAGGTGTTATGGTCTGATTTCTCTACCTGTAATTATGTTGGTCCCCTTTCATTCCCTTTTATGAACACTTTCAGCTCTAAAAAAAGAGCTATGATATATCATTCTGGATTCTTTTCGCAAAACTGTTACTCCGGGCGAAGAAAGTGTGTTTACATAGTTGGGGTGAGGAAAGGTACTGGGTTCGAACTGCAGAAATGAAAAGCCCAGTGGCGCAGCACCTTTATTATTAATAACGTAGAATACTAAATAATGTAGGTACGGTAAGGTGATACGTTCAAGATACAAAATTGCACATACAATATCTTAATTATTAAAAAGCTTAACACATTCATACGATTCTCAAATTTCTGTCATTTTGAGATTGATGTAAATACTAAAACATCAAATGAACCAAATACAGACAAAATATACTTAAAACATGTTATGAATTCAATATTTCTAACTAATGACGAAATTATGTTGTCGTACGCACAAAAAATCTATGTTGGATCTGGACTGAAGAAATATCACTCAATGTACATTCCAGAATAATTTCATTTCTAAACCGAGTAATATTGAGCATGAAGTTGTCAGCAAGTCTTTTTAACAATACTTCAGGACTACAATACATATAAATCCTTAGTAAGCTCAAACAATCCGTAAACATAACTCATAATTTATACAACAGAATGAAAACATAATAAAATACAAAAAAAGGCATTTTGCAAGAGAAAATCGAATTACTTTTTATAATGACTTTGAACAACAGTTAAATGCATTGAGGTCCTAATAAAAATTTCTTTAAATTATAATAAATATTTTTCTTATGCATATTAAAAAATTCAGACTTCAAAAGCCATATTGGGATAGCAGCTTAATCAAGATATCTGTGACGTGTATTTCTGTCCAGTTGTGTATGGGCAAAGTTGGTTAGATACGCCTTCCCACAGCTAGTTGTCCATTTATCCTGAACTCAGGGGTTGCTTGCCCAATATATAGGAGTTGCATAATCAAAATTCTTTATTTCATTCAATAATTGTTAGGAGGACATTTATCAAACTTTATCATAAAATGCATTCATGCACAAATTACAATTAATAATGAAACATACGCGCATAAATGTAAGACGAAGAGCCTATTATAATTAAAATAACATCGTGGAACAGGAACAATTACATCGATATCATGCAGTTTGAAGAAGGAAAGTGTTGTAATAGCACAAAGAATAATTTTATTAGAGAAATGAAATTATGAGTTTTTCCCTACGTAAATTTGCGTTGGATAACTTAACTATTAACAATTCATATAACAAAAAGGAAGATGTCAAGCTCATTCACGTGCCGATTAAGTAATAGATGATAAGCGGATTAGAATCTGTCAAAATTAGCCCAGGTCATCGGTCGTGGTATGTCTCTTAGATAATCACTTTCAATGGCATTGTCTTTGTACAAAATTGTCACAAAAGTGTCCATAACCTTCCAGTTTTATATGCCCATTTAATTTGTTTGGATATCTATTCCCAAAGTCAGATTCATTTATTTTAGCTACTGTGTGGTGAAATATAATCTTCACACAAAAGCCCAACTCTAGGCTTATATATCGATGTAGTTCTCTACTGTTTGTAAACCTCAGTGAAGTAGTTCACACCGTCATCGCACTCCTAGGCAGTAGTCATTATGAAGGTCATCATATGGAGCATTTTCTGCCAACGATTATTAAGAATTTTGTAATATCACCTAAGACGCTACCGTTTAGTAAATCACAACATTACTTGCTGAAATATAAAATTGCAGCTTTTAACAGCACTTTTCATTTTATTGACAAAGAAACCAAGTTTGGTAAAATAGCGTTCAACCCGCTCTATATATTCATTCTACCTTAGCAACCAATGACTCTCTTATTTTGTTTGGACACCAGGAGTGAATTTCATATTGTGAAAACCAAACTAATTTTTAAACAAATAATGCATACAATTGAACTTTACATATATCTCCAAACATTTAATTTTCCACAGATTGGTTTTTTCATCAAACCGCAACGTTTATACGCTTTTTTAAAGTTTTGTTTGAAACAAAAAAGAGCAATGAAATATTTTATCAATTTTCTTTGATTGTAAAATCTGACATTTGAACAAGAGACGGCTGTAGACAATGTGGCTTGATTTGTATTTAGCATGTCGGAAGACATTCCTATGTAGGAATGCTTGCTTTGTGTGCCAAGTTATATGACTGAAAAGAAAGTGGAATCGCAAAATATTTGACTATTTAAAAAGCAAAAATATTTTTCGAAATCGTTTGCTCAAGTTCTTATTTTTACGATTGCGACAAAGATCACAGTTTACTTGTTTGACCATCTTAGACATCAATCTTATGAAAGAGCAACGTCCTACTTTCAAACAAAGTGCAACAGGACCTTGCACACGATTATGAGGAACAAACCGTGACGACATAAATAAGTTATCCGTATAAAAATTAATTAATTATTAAATTAATCAATAAGAAAACACCATTGAAATTTCAATATAAAAAATATAATTCATGAAATAGTTTTATTTTATCTCTGGTTTGAATCGAGCAGTTTTTGCTTGCAATAGGATCAACCATATGGAAACGAAAAAGCCTATTTTAAAAAAAGAAATCTGACATAAAACAGATGCAAACTGAATATGTGGTTCTATGAATGTGCGATTTTGTTTGTACCTGAGTTTCACTACTACAGGTAATGGTTATCACCATTGATGTAACATGAGCAATCGACGTTCATGGGTTAGTACCTGACAACCAAGTTTGTATGAGAAATTTATCTGCGTATATGCATAATTTTTACCAATAGTAATACATAACACTATCCTACAGGTTAGAGAAGTTTTTCATTTGTATTTTAAGTAGATTCAAAGCTGGGCCCTCAGGTAAACGGAAGCTATAGCCTTGCTTGCACGTAACAATCCCTATACCATCGCAAGCTTGCAAATTAGAAAACAAAACGATGTTATAATTTTGGTCTTAGAGGCATTCATGCATAAAATATACACCAGTAGGTCGATTTATGAATTAGTTCTCTCTAAGTACAGAGATATTCCTGATTCCTAAGACAAAAGTCAATATGTATTAGTAATCCAGAATGATTGTGAATATAAACTCTCTCTCTCATATATATATATATATATATATATATATATATATATATATATATATAGATATATATATATATATATATATATATATATATATACATTTTTCCATTTTTCTCCCTTGCGTGCTCACATTTATAAGTACATCTGTTCCCTTTTCAGCTTCTGATCTAGGCCTTTTCTTTGATTCCATCGTTTGGATTTGTCTCTAGTCCCTCATCCTGCTTATCTTGTCAATGAAATCACCCCTGATGATCGGAAACAAACTCGTTCATTAATCCAATCTCACGGCTGACGCCATTTTTTCACATAAACAGACCGAGAGATGGATTGGTGAAAAAGACAAAGACCAGTTATCAAAACCATGAAATGTATCTACAATGGAAAACAAAACAAATAGAAAAAAGCAGATCTATACAATTGTTATTAGTTACTAGCACCCTATTTGTTCTATCTGCATAATCGTGAGATTTCAATATATCATATTTGTCGTATCACACAAATAATAGTATGTTACAACAATGACTTAATTATAAAGACAAACAACAGAATAAGACTAATGTTCGAAAATTTACTCAGCATGACAAAAGTGAGTAAAATCTACCTCAGCAACAGTATTGTGAAATGTTCGTTTATAAGGTATGACGTTAACCTATCCACGAAGTAGGTGAAGTCATTCTGCTCACCGAATAAGCATAAAGGTATCCTGTTCAAATAACACGTGTAAAGAAGATACAAGTAACAATTGTGTTATTATCTTTTCCACATAGTAAATGCTGATTTATCACAATAATGCACAAATAAAATATTTTTATTTCATTTTAAAAGGGTGCAAAAACAAATAATAAATCTGAATTTTGCCGAAGAATCCACGGATGGAATATTCCCACGCAAAGGCTATGGTATAACATTAAACTGTCCACCCATCAAAACAATTGGCGTTAAACTGGACATAATATGGTCTTTACATTGTAAGCCCTCATATGTTGATTTGGCACGCATCATTCCACAAATAAACACCCATGGTCAGCTCAAATTCAACTGTATTGTCTACACTCTTTAGCGTATTATTTGAATGGAAGAAAATGGAATGATTATGACTAATAACTATATTCAACCTTAATAATTATATGAATACACCATATCTTATCAAAACAACATTTCACAATGGTAAACTTTGTCATGACAATAGAAAAAAATCTTGAATTATCTTGCACAAAAAATACTATATCTATCAAACACGATTTATAGAACAAAGGAATATGAATGTGGTCGTTACATAGTGTTACAGTTGAAAATGCAAACTTTCCGCTAGAACATAGCATTACGACAAGACTTAACACTTTGTGTGTTTTAACAGATATCTAATCCTTTTATATTCATAGGAAGCATAATACCAGGCATGAAAAACAGAACGTCAGCAGAAAAAGCATGGTAACTGCAGCTGAAATGACCGCATACAGCTCTCACGTTCAGTCAAATATGTGACTACGCTGTACTCGTTATTATTAGTTGAATAACATATGAACAGATTGTTAAGCTGTCTGTCTAATAACGAAAATTTACTTGACAATATATCACAATGGCAACTTGGTGCACGATATTTCGTGACAGTCTCGTCATTGCCTAAATCATTTCATCGATCCATTCACTCAACCAACCATTCATTGATCCACCCATCCATGCATGCATGCATTCATCTTATCTAACAAAATATGAATTCCATCATGGGTTTGTTTTTAATCTGATCAACAAAGTCTTAACTGTCTGTTCATTAATTTTGTTTAAAATTTGTGATTCGTGTTAATCAGTTCGATGTCCAATGTAGGAGCTACATGTCCATTACGTCTGAAATAGGATTACTTGCGGCATAAACATTAAAGAGTCGTCCATTGCTTTTCAAGGCTGAGATAAAAATCAACTTATATTGCCCATCGTTATTATTAACATTGTCGTGATGTTACACCTAGATGTATCGCTGTACTATGCACTCTGGGAGAGACTGAACGGAAAATCACGTTTGTGACTTCTCCGATGAAACAGTATAAATTCTAGGATATTTGCTAGTGTCTAATGAATAAATGATATTTCTAATAGAATGGTTAAAACAAAACCTTTGCTTTTTTGGCGATGCCACTCGTAAAATTGTTTGCATTATTTAGAGTCAACAAGATGAAATATATTCGTTATTCACTAGGAACAAGCAAATGTTATTTCTATTTTTTTTTCAGGATTTTTGGTCTAGCATACTTTTAACATGTTGAAGTAGTAGATTTATTGCAGTATCCCGCGCGATAATGTCAGCTGTTTACCGATTATGTTCTACTTCGTGTTGTGTATATTGTATATTGTGGGATTTAATCCGGATATTATTATGTAATAAGTGATCGTGCTTACTGCTAGATCAAGCAGGTCACAAAACGGCTGATTAAAATTTCTTTTTCATAATATTTAATGTTTATTGGCCGCGGTGAAAAATTACTTTTCATACATTCGATCTTTACTCTTGCAAAAACTATTAATTATCTGACTAGCATAAAACAAAATTGTAATAATCGCAGTAACGGCTCCATGAAAGATAAAGAAAACGTGAATGAAACGGTTGGAAGGCTCCAGCGACTTTCTGTACCGTGAAACAAATATGACCTCAAGAGAAAAGGAAAAACAAAACAAGATTCGCCGAGGTATATAGTCTTCTATGTACATTTTATTAAAGAAGCATATAATAATCAATCACCTATAACTGTTTGCACAAGTAATTAGTTTTCAAATTAGTTATTTTAGCGTGGAGATATATATGATATATATCTAAAAGTACCGGTCCTGAGTACCTCAAGACAATGCTGAACATTTCGTACACCATTAACTGATTAATAATCTTGCGGTCCCGTAGTATTCAATATTCCAACATTTTATACGAGATCACTATTAAAGGAGACCAGAAATGAAATTTGTTTTTATTTTATGTATTTAATTCTTTACAAATTCTAATTCGACTATGATGTTCATAAAAAGATATTGTGAGCGGATAGTGATTTTATTGCGAAAAAGATACAACGATTCCGTAAATTGCCGAGTATTTCTGAGCTTTTATGTGACAACAGATCACGTGGTCCCGTGACGTCATACTAGCGAGTCCTAGAATATAAACAGAAACATGGCTAGTGAAAAAAGCATCAAGCCGTACCAGTTTGAACCGCTTAAAGATGGCTCTGCTATTGTTAACATTGATGATGATGAGAGTATTATAAATAATACCGTTAGGTGATTTCATGCTGTCAGAAATTTCGTCGTGCTTTATTGATAAATCTGCAGACTCCTGTAATTTTATATATGACATGTGTAACATCCTACTAATTGTCTAATAATAGTACCGTTATGTTACCATGTAATCATTCTATTTCGAGTATGTCCACGGCAGCAAGATCTACGGAGAACAATACAATATGTAGAAATAATTTAAAACATGCTCATGATAGTGAACTGGATTTTATTGGTTTCTTAGATTGGGACTAATATATTTAGTTCAAGGCTAAGAGCCATGTTGAAAAAAAGCATTAAAGTAATCTTAAAGCAACAGTGAATGAAAGATAGTCTGGTTACATGTCTGTTAAGTATGGCAACAGTAACCGTCTGCATTCATAGGTAATGCAGGTATGTGCTTGAGTGCATCTGTGCATCCTGAGAGAGAGAGAGAGAGAGAGAGAGAGAGAGAGAGAGAGAGAGAGAGAGAGAGAGAGAGAGAGAGAGAGAGAGAGAGAGAGAGAGAGAGAGAGAGAAATGGCACCCTAAGATAAGGAGCTTGTTTTTCAGTTTTAGGGTAAATTATAATTTTGTACAAATCTAATGCAGGAATGTTTGTCTCATTTTGCAGAAATTATAAGTAATTAACTTAGACACCAAGAAGCTTCCTTCTTATGGTTTAATTCCAGTGTATTTTACATGCAAGTTACAGTTAGCTTATTTACAAATCTGACAATGTATGCATGTCTTGTATAGTAGTTTATGTACTGTTTTAATCAGTGCTCAAAGAAATATATTTAGGCACAGGCAAAGGACTGGTGACTTGAATGAACTCACAAGCCCCGACTGAAATCCAATAAGACCGGACAGCTCATACCTGTCAACTTTCAGGCCGGGAGAAAAACCTCCCGATTTGGGGGTATTTCCACATCTACCTCCTGATCTAGTAATATCTCCAAATTCTTAGAAGTTGTCTCTTATATTTATTTTATACCAAATAGGGCCTCTTCAGCTTTCCATAGCTTAGGTTCTTGCTATGTTTAAATCCGGCACTGGACGAAATAAATAATATGACACATTTCTTTTCTTCAGCAAATAGAATGTTAAGATTAAATATTATTCACGTAATTTTCAGAGTTTTTAAAACCAATACAAGAGTACAGTTTAAATCCGGCACTGGACGAAATAATTAATATCACATATATCGTTTCTTCAGTAAATAGAATGTTAAGATTAAAAATTATTCACGTAATTTTCAGAGTTTTTAGAACCACTACAACATTACCATAGTAAAAGAAAATAAAAAATAAAATTTTCACCCATTTACTTAACTCCCGTGAATGATCACTCTAAATGCTATGTAATTTTCTCTACAAGCAAATTTGCATCTCCATTTCCGCCAAAATAACTCAGCTAACACCTGACATTTCTCTACTGTATATGTAAAGTTTTATTCCCATTATTAAATTAAAAGAAGGAATAAAACTATAATACCATACTAGATATGTGTTCCCTCCCCCCCCAACAAAAAGAAAAAAAAATAATTCAGAATAAATATTAAATATTTTCATTCAGTAAGCAAGTGTTACAGGCCTGAAGACTAAAACATATATATATATATATATATATATATATATATATATATATATATATATATATATATATATATATATATATATATATATATATATATATATGTGTGTGTGTGTGTGTGTGTGTGGTAAGTTATAACAAAATAGGGAATCGTTTATTAATCAATTAAATTGCTGGTGCTTACATACATGTACTGTCGAACACGGTCCAAACGGTAGTCTTTTTCACAAGATAAATACAAGGATAAAGATTGCTTGTGTACTTAAATCAAAACTTCAGCTATTTTGCAGTTTATCCACACCTTACCAGAATATGAAAAAGGGGGCTTGTCCCGGGGGATTATAAGGTATATCGCAGGGAGAAATGGCGCGTCCCATGAGCACTCGCACATAGGGGAAAGAGGTGGGGGTCAGTAGTCGCCTCACCCCAATTTCTATTGTCAGCCAGTTAATGTGAAACTTTGAGTTTATACAAGACCTCTTTTATTTTAAATACTGCTACTGAAACTGCCCAGGAGAAAGTTTTTTAATATCAGTTCCATTCACTATAGATTACCGTTTATACATACTACATGTAACCGGCATAGACTGAAAAGTTCGTTTTTTTTGTTGTTTTTTTTTAAATTTTAAATGTTAAGATTACTGAAAATTGTGTTGTTTCGAAACATGGCCGTGCAAGGGGTTTAGAATCTTAATTTTCAGCAGAGCTCACATTTCATTAAAATCAGATTTCAATATCACCTATAGCTGCGGTGATTTGATTTAAATTGTGCCGTGTTATGGCATGCATATCGACATCCTGAAATACATTTACTCATTTCCTCAGGCAAACATTTTCCCCCCACCAGCCCAATGGGCACCATACTTTGAATACAGGATGGGCCTAAACTAAAATTAGAAGAACCTTGGCTGTCGGATTAATAGAATTATTTTTTTTTATCACTGCTATTGCTGGTGTAAATAAAATATATGTGAATTGATTGTGAATTGATTGTTGCATTTTGTGGTCACTTTCTCGGCTGTCTGCATATTTTCCTAACTCACACGTTTAACACTTTTCCCAGGATTTAAACCATCTTTTACGCTGGCAACTGCAAGTCAAGATGCAGAGTGGCTAATATTACGTCACATCACCAAAGTAACCGAAAAGGCGCAGAAATTTTGCATACGAGGTGACGGAAATTCAGCGCCTTGAATAGATGCCAAAATTTATATATTGAAATTACGGTCGCAGATAATACTTCAGAATAATGTTAAACTCTATAGTACCTTTATTATTATTCTATATTTATTTTGATTTCTGGTCTCCTTTAAGTATCATGTACCCCTCAAAGATTTCTTTATGAAATAGCAGAATATCTAGAATAAAAAACAAAATATTTTACCTGGTCAAAGTACGTCTACATGCATCAGAGCCCATATTCTTCCTAATATATACGGAAAGAAGAGTTAACTTTCTTCCCTATTTTAAATACATCCTCTCAACAGCTGTATCGCGATGTCTTTGATTTATTTGATGTTGGTATTTTTGTATTGATAAATCCTGACCCCAAACACTATTTGTTTTCGTTGTTTTGGGGTATTCAAATTCAAACAAACTAAATATACATATTAAATATGCATTCACTTTGATAAGCACGTACAGGAGTGGTAGGATTTGATAAAACTTTTGTCCAAGTTTATCTTATTAGATTAAGACTACAAGTGGGTTTATTTGTTTTACGTTTTTCTTTTATCAATATCCACTTCAAATGCATTAATTGAAATCACGTTTTACGTGTTTACACTCCAAATAAGTCCTTAATTCGAATGGTCTCTTGCAGGACTTGTTTAAACATGGATCCATTTACGACATTTCACTTTCTTCAGATTTTGGAACCTCAAGTCTAGAGGTTGAAGATCAGTTCGTGTTTCAGTATATAACAGCACAATCATTGGATTACTGACGATTGACGTACATTTTCAATCATGTCGGCCCCAGAGAACGATCCTAATTTCTTGATAGAGCGAGACCCAAACGAGTTGAATACACACATCAAAGTAAGTACACAAAAGCTTATGTCCGAAAAATTTATGAAATTTTTTTTTAAAAATTCAGATTTGATTGGTGAGTAAAATTATGAAGTAAATGAGTGAAATTTTAGCTCAGTCGGTATATATGTATTCGTATAGTACAAAGAATGGAAACGATATTTTGGTACCAGCAAATGAACACTATCTGGTACTTACGCAAGAAAAGAATATTTTCTTTTTGTTATATACCAAACATGGATCTGAATCGAAGCTTAGTAGATTAATCTCACTCTTCAGCACACCACCTTTATCCCACTCCATTTTTTTTCTCCATTTTCACTCTACTTTCAATCGTATTCATGGGCTGATCATATAAATAAAAATCGACTTATGAGAGCTGTTGGATTAGGATGGCCTTTGGTTTAAGTGTACAGCAATTCTGACATTTGATAATCCAGTCCGATTGGTCAATGTATCACAGCGAATTTATCATTGTTGTCAATTTACAGGGACAAATAAATTCAAGGAGATGCAAATTGCTTCAGCAAAATAATATTTTCCATGTCTAAAAGGTACTGTAGATTTGATTTATTTGTTCTAGTTTCTTAAAAGCGTTCGTTTCTTTGCTGAAGATAAAAAAATACTCTGGTCACAAGCAGTCAAGCGTCGCAAGATGTAATGATAAATGTTCTCTTTTAACATGTGAAAATACAATGATATATTTTTCAACCATGAAAATATAGGAATGATAACAATGTGACAATTATATTGCAAATGGAGAATGTTGGTGTGTTGGTGTAGAAGAATCAATTTTAATTTGTCAGTTATCAATTATAATTTTACAATTGAAATTTGTTAATTTGTTTTCATTTAGTTTTGTGCTTGTTTTTTTTTTTCTTTTTGTTGCTATAAATAGCCACGTACAATTTAAATCATGGAAGGCATATGATACAATGACAAACTCACCGATATGTCTATGGAAAAAAAAATGGTGTAGATATTGAAGGATAGCCAGAGAGATTGTATAGTATTACATTCATTTACGGGGGAAAAATCTAACAATTTAGGGACTGATATAACGTTAAAATAACGTATAGCGAACTTCAGAACAACTATGGCTAAAATGATTGGGAAAAGTAGCTAAACAAATATCTCCAGCCCAACACACACCAGACGATACTTCATACCTGATCCTAGCTACTAAGCTACTATTATTATCTTACACACACACACACACACACACACACACACACACACACACACATATATATATATATATATATATATATATATATATATATATATATATATATATATATATATATATATATATATATATATATATATGCAATAAACTGACGACGAATAGTACGAAACTAGTAACTAACTAGCCTAAGCGCTTTCGACTCTTAATGAGTCTTTTTCAAAGGCAAATACAAAACATATATACGATAAACGAATGAACACAAAAACGTAGTGTTTGTAAATCTCTACATGGCTGTCTTCACATGTGCTAAAACTATAAATACAACCAGCTTGTATAGACTAGATGCGAAAACTGAAAACGTTATATAATTCCCTAAAAGTCTACAAGCCAAAGCGACATCTATTTCTACTTTTTGTACATATGTAACGCAGATTATATCCCGGATATTTGATTCTATACCGGTTATTCTTATAGTAAAAATTGAAGGATAATAAGATTTAAAAAATGTTAAATTTTACTAGTGCATAGTTTTCATTTTCTAGTCTTCTTGGTTTAGACCGCTTGGTTTCAATGTTCTAAGGCGGCGTATCCAGTATGATTTCTTTTTCCTTCCTGGTTTCGGAACTCCAGCTGTGGTTGATAGCAATAGCGATAAGTATTATATCACTGAAAGTGTGGCCAGGGGAGGAGAAGTGTTCTGCGACCGGGCTCTTGTACAGCTTTTTTTGTCATCCAGTCAGATCTATGAAGGTTTATCCTTTTGTGTAGCTTTTCAGTTTCTCCGACGTACTGAAGGCCACAGATCTTACATGTGATGAGATAAATCACATTCTCTGTTTTGCACGTTTTGTTTGGACCATGTATGTTTAGTTTTTCTTTAGTCACTGTGCTAGTGAATGTCTTGGTCTCTATCATATGTTGACAGGTTTTGCATCTTTTATCGCCACAGGGTCCAGATTGACTAGGTTGGTTTTGACTAGCGATTGGCGTTAGCTTTGCCCTGACTAGGATGTCGTTTAGGTTTTTTGGTCTCCGGTAAGCTACTACAGGTTTGTTCGGAAGTATTAGGTTTAGTATGTCTGACGATTGCACGGTTGGCCAATGGTTTGCGATGATTTTACCTACTTTGGGATTGTCTGGGTGATAGGTCAGAATAAATGGTATCCTATAAACCTTTTCTTTCTGTCCATATCTGAGTAGGTCATCACGGTTTGTTTGTTTGGCCCTTTGGATTGCCTCCGCAATCAGGTCTTTGTCGTAGCCTCGGTAAATTAAATGTTTAGCCAGCTCTTTAGACCTTTCTAGGAATCTTTCATCGTCGGAGCAAATTCTGCATATCCTCAGTGCCTGGCTATATGGAATGTTCTTAATACAGTGTTTTGGATGACAGCTGGTTGGGAGGAGATACTGGTGTTTGTCGGTTGGTTTCGAGTAGATGTCTGTGTGTAATTTGTTTTCCACCAGTCTGGTTGTTGTGTCCAGGAAAACATGGTTTGAGTTGGAAATTTCTGCCGTGAATTTTATTGAAGGATGGAAGTTGTTTGCCTTTGATATGAAGTCATCCAGACTTTCTCTTCTATACTGCCACTTCATTTCTATATCATCGATAAAGCGTACCCACTGGTATGGTGTACGCTCAACCGATGCTAAGAGCTGACCCTCAAGTTTTTCCATGAAAATGTTAGCATACGAAGGGGCCATTTTAGTACCCATTGCAGTTCCATTGATTTGTAGGTAGTTTTCGTCATTAAATTCAAAGTTGTTGAGTTTTAGGACAAGCTCCAGGAGTTGGACTAAGAAGTGTGTGGGTGGATTATTTACAGTTCTTGTTTCCCATGCTTCGCTACATGCCTGTAACCCTTCGTTGTGCGGTATGTTGGTGTACAAAGATGTGACGTCTAAGGAAGCAAGTAATGTATCTGGCAGTAATGGTTCACTAGCTTTGTTTTTTATGAGATCATCTGTCGTGTCTTGAAGATAAGATGGTAATTTGTGGACATGTGGTCTCATAAAATGATCTAAATATTCTGATATCCTTTCTGTGGGGTGCCCGTTACCTGAGATTATAGGTCTGCCAGGGTTTCCTTGTTTGTGGATTTTGGGTAGAAGATAAAATCTACCTGCTCTTGGGTTTTCTGGGCTTAAGTAGTTTTTCGTTTGCTGGTCTATGTGTCCGCTTTTGTACGCCTCGTCAATAACATTAGTGATGATTTTTGCATATTCCAGCGTTGGATCATGGTCCAGTTTTTGGTAGAACCTAGCGTCATTTAGTTGTCTACTTGCTTCACTAATGTAGTCTTCCCTATTCATAACGACAACAGCGGAACCCTTATCTGCAGGCTTAATTATAATGTCTGTTCTGCTTTTCAGTGAGTGCAGGGCATCTGTTTCTTCTTTTGTCAAATTAGAATATTTGTTAGTATGGTTAATATGTCTGGAAGTATCGTTTTCAACCGAGTTGATAAAGGCTTCCAGATTCGGAATTGAACTTTTTGGTGGGGTCCAGTTACTTTTCTTTCTAAATGTGGGTTGGTCGCAGCTTATATTTTCCTTTGATTTGTTTGTTGGTTGCAAGGCAAAATGGGCTTTGAGTCTTAGTCGGCGGATGATATATATATATATATATATATATATATATATATATATATATATATATATATATATATATATATATATATATATATATATATATATATATGCGTGTGTGTGTGTGTGTTCAATAGTATGTTGTAATACATCCTAAGTCGGAAGCTTTGTGTATTTTCTCCTGTGTTGACTAATAGCAGTATAAAACATGCTTTTCGTAACAGGTTAACTTTGAGGACAGCTTAGGGGAACCTGATGGTGCCAGAAGTTTTGACTGTCTGTGGACAAACAGCTACAACTGCTTCAACTGCGGCAAAAACTGCTGCTACAAGTTCCTTACCAGCCTCTGCGGAATGTGTATCGCCCTGTGCTGGGGATGTGACTTCGCCATGACGACCTTCACCCATGTTTGGTGTCTGACGCCATTGCTGAGAGATTGTTCCATTACCGCTGGATTCCTGCAAAAGTTTTGCGGTACCATCATCAACGTGTGCCTGACACCTGTCTGCGAGGCCTGCGGAATGTGCTTCAGCAAAATACAGATCACAAAACGATAACGTTACCCAGCGGATGTGACGCAGATAAAACGTACTATTCTTATTCTAAAGGAGTACAAAACTTTTCATTTATATATTATGATAACATTACCAGGAAAGCTGGTTAATAATGCGGATTGTCCATGACATTTGTACCTATTAATTCTTAGATTTTATCTTTAACATTAGCGGCCAATATTTATTGAAATAATGTGATATACGAAAAAGCACAATACTCATAAATTAGCAAGACATGTTGTACAACAGTCACCAATTAGCAAGACAATGCGCAATAATCATTGATTTTTGAGAAATTAGCATATTAAACAATGCTTTAACCTTATAACAGATGCCCTTAACACAGGGACGGGGATACAATTATGTAAACAAGAAAATCAAAGCCAAATCGGGAAAGTTTTTTTTTACTCTTTCAAATAGTGCAGAATGTGTTTATGAGGTATAAGTTTTCTGTTTTTCACCGTTTTATAGACGTCTCCTCCACAAAATTTAAACAGAATAGTTTTAGTACTTTACTTCCATTTTATTCGTTTATATCTTATCAAGAAAGTTTGCTTAATTTATTTATGATGCTTCTGTTTTGTTCGCGGAAGAGAGAACGAGGTATCTGTGCCAGATATTTTATGTGTTTTGGGAGAAATGACGTCGCAAACCGATCTTCCAAAATTTAATACATGCATTTCTGCATGTGGGTTTAATTTTAAACTGTCGACAATTGTTTTGTAATATTTGTTTTAAAAAAACAAATATTTTCTCTACTAAACTGTTATGCGTTTAGCTTTCTTTGACATTAAATTTATATTATTTCGAAAAAAGTTATTGTCGTAGATTTGTATCATTGGAGAAAGCAATTAAATGACGCACTCAATTTAGTATATTAATATTAGATTCAAACAGAAAGTGATCAAGTTAATCAACCACTATTGAGATGCCTGAAGCTCTGAAAGATCAATGTCCATGTTAATATAAAAATGCACAGTCTCAATCAAAAACAGTCAGAATACCATGCTCCCGAAGCACCGTTTTCAGAGCAGTTACAATAGTAGATATTTGAGGACTCTAAATTGATTCAGAAAGGCCCTTTTCATTGGTTTTACAGCTGTCTGAAAATTATAAGTAAATTTTAAATCAGACTGATGTTCTCTGATTAAAAGTATCGGAAGGACAATATATAAATGTCTCACTAATGGAAAATTACCGATATGATTTTATAGTCTTCTACACTGATTTTTAGAAAAACATTTTTAGCCTTATTGCATGAATTCCAGTGAACTACAGGCTGGTGGTATGTACCAAAACAAATTGAAATTTTTTGACTATCAAATAACTGTGTGACTGAAAAACAGTTTTTAATAATAATGTAACTGCACCAAGAATCTTCTCAATATATATATATATATATATATATATATATATATATATATATATATATATATATATATACATATATATATATATATATATATATATATATATATATATATATATATATATATATATAATATATGTATATATATATATGTATATATATATATATATATATATATATATATATATAATATATGTATATATATATATGTATATATATATATATATATATATATATTGCATCTGCAATTCAATTTCTTGAACAAGTACAGATACAGTTTGATATATTTTTCATATTTGCAAGAAGATTTGTAGGGAATGTAATGTATATATTTCTTCCAACAGTTATCAATAAGTCCGATTCATATCGTGTTAATGTACTTTCTCCTCCTCGGCAACATAGGGAACTTACTCAGCCATGGTATAGACTCACATAACCCCATGTATTGGTGCGAATGTGTAACTATTTACACCACCGTGCTCTAAATATCTATCATTTTCATACTGACAGTTTAGCCGTACAATTTAGGGAGTGAATGGAACATCACGAATATTGTTGATTGTGACTTATTTGTTTGCATATGTTATCATAAAATATTCTATATTTCTCATTACAAGTTGTACCTCTTTGTATGTTTCAATTATATTTCTTACTCGTATTGAAATAATATGCTTTAAGCAAAAGGACAATTTAAGGATTGGCGCTTCATAAACTTGCATATAGTAGTTTCATAAAATTTGATCAAAGTGTAAGTTCGAACTAAGCGAGGTCTATTAATGCACGAGACCTTAGAGCTTAGGAGAAGTGAACGATGGACTCTGCTAAAAATATGTTTAGTTTTTAATATACGCTTTTATGTTACTCCGTAGAAATAACACATGAAGCCGACTTAGAGAGCAACAAGAGCTGCATGCTTCACGCTCACGTGTGTGACAGCTTGTACACTCACAGTACGTGTAAGCATACCCGTTGCCTTCCAATCACGCCTTGAGTTTTGATTATGGTATCTTACATCTTATGTGTCTTCCATGCTAAAGGTTGTTATTGCGCAATGATATGAAATAAATAAAACTAAATGAAAAAAATATGTAAAATGACACCTGGAAAGCACATCTTTACCACAGAGAAATATGACGGAATGATTAACAAAGTTTATATTCTTTAAACGTACACAACTACAGTTGCATATAACTTTCGCTTTAATAGGCCAACATCTACGGTGAGCTGGAAAGTTTCTGGTTTATGAGTAACTATACTGACCTCAAAATCGAGGTACATATATTAAGGAAAAAAATCATAATTCTTTTAATTGTTGTTCTCTTCGTCTTTGGATGTCAAAGACGTAGCCAACGTCTGCCATCCTTAACATTTGATATTGGGTTAAAGAATCATGTTTTTATTCCAAACTTCTGTATTACATAAATAATCGATGGCCTAGTGGTTAGAGCCTCCACCTTGCATGCGGAATGTCGCGGATTAGAAACCCGACCGAATCGTACGAAAAAATGGTACAAGCAGTTACTTCTCTTGGTGCATGGTTTTAGGACTGGTCAGCCTGGTGTCAGAATAATGTGGCTGGTTGTGACATCGTGCTACGTGTCAGCGGCACGATGCCTCAGTAAAATATATCATTGTAACTGCCACACTGTAAACGGCATAGTGATAAAATTGAAACATTGTTAAAGCTACGTTAAAAATCCAGATTTGAGACACACACACACACACACACACACACATATATATACACTCACACACATACATACATGCATGCATACCTACCTACCTACCTACCTACCTACCTACCTACCTACCTACCTACATACATACATACATACATACATACATACATACATACATACATACATACATACATACATACATACATACATACATACATACATACATACATACATACATACATACATACATATGTGTATGTGCGCGCGTCTGTGCATGCATATTCTTAGATGCATCTACATATTCCAGTTTACTTTGGGCTACAATCGGAAATAAGAATAAAATATATGGAACGCTTTAACGATTGGGAATGCTATAAACGCAAAACCGAATTCGTATTTTGTTGAATTCCGAATCCGATGAAAGTACTTTTAGATACAGTCTAGGAATACGTTTCCTCCTGACGGCCTCAATATTGCCCAACACCACATCTTACTCAGTCTTTGCTGTGTCTGGAAATACGTTTCCTCCTGACGGCCTCAATATTGCCCAACACCACATCTTACTCAGTCTTTGTTGTGTCTGGAAATACGTTTCCTCCTGACGGCCTCAATATTGCCCAACACCACATCTTACTCAGTCTGCTGTGTCAGGAAATAAAACACGTATATAGTTTTGTGTATATATTTTAGTCAGCCCATTCATAAGATTCTCTAGATAAAATGATTTTAGAAAATGTGATTCTAAAGAACTCAGGAAGACGCATCCTTTTCTCTGCATTATTTAATACGCTACATTCGAACTGGAGTTGTTCTGCCAAATTTCGGCATGCCTAATATTCAAATATCTGGTACTTACTGTGTCAAAATGAAAACCATTGTTCTTTCTACGTGGAAAGATTACTCATGAACATTTATGTTACGACTTTATGTTTCCTTTGATTTGACAGATTGATTCCTTTGTGATTTTTAAATCATGGAAGACCATTTAAAACTATTGTTACGATAATGGTAAGTTCTTCGCCAATATACGTGCTCTTTGACAAAGTTAATGTTTATAAGGGTATACCCAAGAAGTACGTAATATTTCTGATGTACTTCCTGTGTGTTTTAACTTGCTATATTCAAATATTCTGCTTTTTTTTCCTCACTATGTGACACTCATCCCCTGGTACATGCACCATGGTTCCTCACATGCAATTTCTTCTGCAAGATCAATTATGGAGGTTTCATTTTATGCAATGACGTTTCCTTGTAAGTACAAAATAATTTGCTTGTAATCTACTTCTGAACCGATACTTTCATATTAATAATGGACATCACTTTAAACTGCCATACTAAAGGCATCGTAGCGAGATGACTAAAACAAAATTTAAAGGAACTCTAAAAGTCTCTCTCTCTCTCTCTCTCTCTCTCTCTCTCTCTCTCTCACACACACACACACACACACAGTGTATAAAACTGCAGTGATCCACCAGGAACGTTTTACAAGTATTAGTGTAATATGTTACTTGTACACCTTACATATATGTTAGTATTTTTTCTCAATACAATACATCATTTTAACTCAAAATTGCAAGATGTCAGCTATAGCCCTGGGATTACATTTGTGTGGCTGATTTCATAATGACAAACACAAACGTGTACGATTTCTTTAGATGGAATAAAGAACTGTGCTACGTGTAGAGGGGTTAGAATAAAGAGCTCTGCTACGTGGACAGAATTTAGAATAACAGAAATGTACTACCTTTGGAGAGATTAGTACAAAGAACTGTGCTATGTGTGGATGGATTAAAGCAAAGAACTGTGCTACATGGGGAAGGGTTAAAATAAAGAATTGCGCTACGTGTAGAAGGGCGAGAATAAGCGTACTAATCACTTCTCGTTTCTCTTCATCCAAATTTCTATATCAAACCTCTATAATAAACCAAATTGTTAGATACGTTGTGTACTTCATTAATATTTCCATACATGCATCGAAGTCAACATAATTAATTTTGGAGAGGAAATTGCGTGCAAGAAACAACGTATGCACGATTTTGGGAACAGACTGAAATGGTATTTGCACTAAAAGAGAAAAATCGTTACAAAAGGAATAGTTTCCGCTGACCTTCCGTGATTAAAAATCGCAAATGGATCACAGCGTCTAGAAAACAATAATTGAATTTACCCCAAAAGTGATTTCTTAAAAGAGAATATATTTTTTGGTTTGTTTTGGTCCGGTACGGAACGGATGGTTGTGTCGTAAGTATGCCGATTCATTGCAGTAAGGCCGTCCAACAAAGGTTCAATGTAATATATTAAATAAGAAAAGGAAGGTCGTGAAAAGGATGTTCCTCCTTAAATGTCTTCATTTTAAATCGAATTATTTTAACTAATTTTAATTACATTCTTTTGTGAAATGGAAAGAAATATTAAAATAAGAAGATAATGATATTCACACAAAATATATACGTGTTTTGTTCCCGCATGCAGCAGACTTAGCAATGTACATGTCGTCAGGCAGAAACATATTAGTAAACCAGTTTGGACGACAAACAAAACACAAATACTCCTACTTCTTAATAGCTCTCTGCATCATTAACGCTTTCCATATATGTTTGTTTTTCTCTCTAAGGCGAACTTGAAACCATTTCGAATATGGTTTATTCAATGCAGTTAATAATAATAATCACCTCAATAAGAACACTTCAATATTTATGCCACAAATTCAGAAATAAGTAGAACATATAATTTTACGACCAATTAACCTGCAATTACAAGATTAAAATGAAACTTATTCCAAATATATAACATAGAAAGGTGAGACAAAAAAATGAAACAATTCATGAGTGAGAAAGCAAATAAACACAGCTAAGGAGAATATCAAGGTCTCATAAATTAAAAGAAAATGTTTATCGATAAGACTAAAATCAAAACAAGCAATCAACACAAAAACGTAAGTGTTTATTCCACATATAGTCAAGAAATAACTTTATTGAAATTTTGCTTCAGTAGAAATTTAATAACGTCTTTTCGAGATTAAATTTCTAAACATGGAACTAATATACCGGTAATAGAATTTGCTTTGTAAAATTTTAATTTCATGCAAAGTTTTTGTATCTTCACACTTCTCTGAAAAAATAATTAAATTTAAGTAAAATTGGACAATTGCCACATTTAACTTTACGGAACTAATTTTACCACTTCACAGAAGAAATCACTAAATTCGTTTTTATGGCAGATGATACTAGACTTAAATTGCAAGGTAACTGCGATGTTATTAGGCGTTGGAAATCATCATATCACCATTTAACAATCACAAAAATTTATAATTTTGAATTCACACATGGTTAACAGATGAATAATTCAGATGTCACGATTGTTTATTTGTTCATGAAAGGAGCATTGCTGAGGCACAAACTGCATGCTTCACACAGTGGAATAAGGAAGCAATTCAGGCAACTTCCCCAACACCTTTGTAGAATTCCCAAATTAAGGGAATAACATCTGATGCATGGAGTACAGCACCAGACATGCAAGAAAGCCAGGCGGGCAAATTCACATCCCCAGCATAAAGCAATGCATATGCCACAGATTGTGCTCAGGAACTTGTACATGCAATTTTTGCCACAGGTGAAGCATTTGTAGCTGTTTATCCATATGCAGTCAATGCTTCGGGCTGATTCCGGTTCTCCTAAGACATCTTCAAAAGCTACCTAGAGAAGAAACAAATTGATGGAATATACAAGCTACAGTCTGCTTGTGCCCCTTTGCATCAGGAATCGACATTATTTTAATTTCATTTGAAAACATGTTGACTGGTTAATTTTATTTAGATCAAGAATACTTAGCAGCTCTTGCAAATTGCAACTAAACAAAAATTACAACTGTAAGTTCAAACTCACTCATACAGGTTTCAAGATGCTGCCGTTCTATATTGACTTAATATAATGAATAATGGCATGCTAATATTGTTCGATAAGGTACTTTTGAAGGCTTGTTTGAAACAAATGACACATCACTCTCTCTCTCTCTCTCTCTCTCTCTCTCTCTCTCTCTCTCTCTCTCTCTCTCTCTCTCTATATATATATATATATATATATATATATATATATATATATATATATATATATATATATAGTTTTGATTTTGTTTTTGTTAATTTCAATATTTCAATGGCACTGGTAACACAATGTTGATTAAAACATGCAGAGAAAATGGGAGCCAATGGAAAAGATCCAATTTCCTCGGCATGATATACTTTATGCATGACATAGAGGTTATATATATATATATATATAGATATATATATATATATATATATATATATATATATATATATATATATATATATATATATATATATATATATATATATATATATACCTGAAATGGTTTAATAACGATCTCGTTAAAAAATACAAAATTGCATGTACAAAGCATGGAAAACATGTCATAATAACGCAAATTAACTTATCCTAACATGTTTATTTCAATCAGTAAAACTCTAATCTGAATACATATTCGCTGCAGAATATAAATTTGAAAAGACACGTATAAAGAAAACATTTAAGCAAGCAAACGAAACCATACGTAACCAAATAGACAAATAATGCTTTGAAAATATACATCCTATGTGTTCGAAATAAGAGACTTGTTGCTTCAAATATACAATCCTAGATAATTTACATTCTATAATTTACCTTAACATGCGAGTTTAACTCCTGGGGATCTCTGTTATCTAGATCTACGTCTGCCATGAAAAATATATATATTTCACTCTCCCTTTATAATGTGAAACTTTCTTTCGCAAGCAATCCTCTACTCTGTCTACAACGACGCGAAATTAATTTGTAAAGACAGACACAATACTCTTTAAATGAAAAGAAATCTTTTAACAATGGTTGCTTTAATTTATATGCAAATGCGCTCTATTGTCTTTGTGTTACGCCCTTAACCAATCATCCGAAGAATGAGCATTTGTTATGTTGATACAACAATTTTCGGATTGTTGGCAAGGACACGTTTCATATCTATGTACCTTGTAAACCTGGGCAATTCCAACACTTTCTTCAATGTTTAGTTTTCCTTTTCTTTGTCTTTGGTTATCGTAGCAATTGCTTTCAATATAGACTAAATTATATATAGTGATCTGGAGCAATAACCAATCACTATCCCTATTTGAATACAACTTGTTCTTCTTTCATCTACAGTAGTTCTCTGTTGCTAAGAAAAATCACAGACAACGGTCGTTTTAAGCTTCAAGGGTCAAATTCAAGGACATATTAGTTTTGTTGGTAGTAAACATATAATATTTGTTACTAATTCTAATATATTACACCATGCATCAATTTACAAGTCGGGGCCCCGAGTGGCCTAGTGGTCTAAAGCGCTGACCGTTACGGATCACTGCCATCTCACCTCTGTCTGTGTGAGTTCGAGTCCAGACTCGGCTAAAGTGGGTAAGTGAGAAAGCCTGCCAGTAGCTTCTCGGGGTTCGGTGGTTCTTCTCTGGGTTTTCCAGGGTTCTTTCTCCACCATTAATACTGGTCGCCATGTATAGCCTATCTTGTGCTGAAAATGGCGTTGAACCCTACAACAACAACAACAGCAACAACAATTTACAAATCTTTTATCTTTCTTGTGCAGTAATCCTTTTAAGTAATCTAGGTATAATGTTCCATTTTAGCAAGCTGTGGAAAAATATGATTTCGACCTTTGAGAGAAAGACAATGTCGATATTTTTTGTTATATTTAGTTTTCCACGATATATTTGTATATATCAACATCTCCACTCCTATAGATGTGAATGCGGAAGCGCGCCCTCTTATTACCAACTTAGTTGCTACATAATAACTTTCAAACAAATCTCCATTTCTAAAGATCTTGCCAGGGACATATGCAAGACCTACGTAAATGCGAAGCAAATGGAACAGTTACCTTGTCCGAAGATGTCCCCGAAAAGGATAAAAACTGTATTAGGAGGTACTTTTAAACTGAGCCAGAGTCTGCATCACTTCAATCGGAATTAGAACAAAAGATCAAATGACAAGCTATAAGATCTGTAAGGTTTCCATAGCATGACACAAATTAAATTTCCACCAATTGGCTCATGTCCATGCGATAAAAAATTAATAAACAGATTTAAATGGTGCACATTGAATGAATGTTTTAGAAACTCGGTTGCGATGCTTTAAATATTTATTTCAAATGTATGTTAGTAAACTTTTTAGTCTGAAATTTTAAAGATAGTTGTGATCTTGGGTAGTTGTAACATTCTAAACAAAGGAAAAATTATATAAGTTCACTTTTCTTGTTCACTTTCCTTCTAAAAGGACCTAACTCGAAATATATGCGATCATTCTTTGAAAGAAACTTTTTACACACATAAATCACCCATTCATTTTTAAAAAGTGTCACTCTTGCAGAGACTAATACTAACGAGTGAATGGATAGATATGAAACTCCATTTTCTTAGGTCCATTCACAAGCGTTGTTACTTATTGTATATTTATCAAAGGGCCGTGTATTTCAGAACTTTTGACTTCTTTGCACCTATGCTTTTCAAGATTCTAAGTTATGCTGACACCGATTATTTGGCTCGGCTTGTTGAAAAGACTATCTTTCCTCTCTTTTAGTCCATGCTTTAAAACTTCCATTGCAAGAAAACTGTCTCTTTTTAAAGTTATCCAGTCATGATCTTAACGTTGACATGGAAAAGTCTTCCTTTAGAAGGTGTCCGTTATGTTTTCCGTTCTGTATTTTTATCTGAGCAAAATCAGCCCTTTCCATCGGCTAACCTTTTCCGTCACGTACTTTGAAGACCGTACAATGTTTAAATACTCTTCAGCTGTCAGTGGAAATGTTGTTACTTCAGATAGGTAGCGCATTTCTCATTACTCAGCTTCGGTTGTTGTAGAAAACTTGTGCACAGATCAGGACTGTCGTGTCTGTATGTGTAAATGGATACATGTGCTGATGCGTGCTCTATACCATGTAATTACCACTATCCTTAGACAATCATTGGTTGGGAAGATCATAATGATGTGAAACATAATGTATACGGTAGCATATTTTTAATGTGGTTAATGACGAAACTTCAATATTTTAGTATTTTAAGTAAAGACTTTTCGAATAACCCTCATAAAGTTAAAACCGTTCTAAATGAATGAAAAATAACTGCAAAACATTATGTCATATTAGCAAATATGCTTGCAATAAAGAGATTCTAAAATTGATATAATGTTATATTAGGAAGTAGAATATAATTCAACTTGAATAGAGTAATGTAAAATAGTATAGTTATGCTGCAGTGTTGTCAGGTGAATCTACATCAATGTGCAAAACTAAAATGTTTAAAATTATTAACAAACCACGTTAATCTCTCACCTTAGAGGTACAATTAATATTCTTTCTTTTAATATATTTTGTAACTCAAACCTTCAAGATGTCGGCATAGATTTTATATTACATAGGTCCGATTGATTACAGGATAATTACACAAACACGAGCTTATGGGTTTTGTTTAGATATGAAAAAGAACTGTGATACACTTGTATGGGAAGGGGTTAGAAAGGATATTCTAATCACTCTCCTTTTCTATACGTTTCCACCGTCTGTAACATGTTAAAATGTCCATATTTACTTCAACAAATATTCAATTCATGCATTTAAATCATCCTAATTGACCTTAGACCGGAAATTGCGTGTGAGTAAATACGGTTGCACAAATTTAAGGATAAGCTGACTAAAATGGTCACTACGCGAATAAAACTCAAGCTAAATGATTAAATAAAAGGATGTCATTATTTCTTTACAATTGATTTCGCTTTTCGCGTCATCGTTTTCAAAAGAACTTCGCATTACAGATGTATTAGTTTCAAACTGACTTCCATTATTAACAAATAACACATAAAACATACAATTCTTCAAACGTGAAATGAATTTACCCCAAACGAGATTTCTTAGCGTAAAATGAATCAATATTTTCGCTTCGTGCCGATTCGGAGTATATCTTTGCGCCGTAACCGCTCCAGTGGCCTAGTGGTTGGAGCGTCCGCCTCGGATGCGGGAGGTCGTGGGTTCGATCCCTGGTCGAGTCATAACAAAGATTTACAAAAATGGTACTAACAGCTGCCTCGCTTGACGCTCAGCATTAAGAGGTTAGTGTTAGAACTGGTCAGCCTGGTGTCAAGATAATGTGACTGGGTGGGACATCATGCTATATGTCTGCGGCACGATGCCCCAGTGCTAGACATCACTATAAACTGCCACACTGCAGACATCGTAGCGATATGACTGAAAAAAATTTTTAAAGCTACGTTTAAAATCACAAACACCAACACACCACACTCTGCGTCGTACGTACGCTGACAATGCTACAGGACGGTTAAACAAAGCTGAATGTAAGTTTATAAATAAGACAAAACAAGATGTTCTTCCTTAAATGTCTTCAGTTTAAATCAAATTATTTTAATTAATTTTAATTACATTCTTTTGTCCAGTGATGAGAATCTAAAAATTAGGAAGCTTATGATATTTACACAAAAATACATGTGTTTTGTTCATGGTTGCAGCGAATTGAGGTTAATATGACTTTGGGCAATGTAATACGTCAGGCAGAAACATATTCCTACACGATATCTCACAATTACTTACATACAATTTGGACACAAAACAAAACACGAATGCTGTTTCCTATTATCAAAATATTAATTAGATGCAACTAATAATGTTCACTCGCAGACATCAATAAGAACACTGAACTATTTATTCACAGATAAGAACAGATTTAACATCAATATCTAAATCCATATCATCCGTGTGTCATTAAGCGAGTATTTAATAAATGTGCAAAATTTAACCTCTCATATGCGTAACCGGATAGGAAAAATGAGAAATATTAAGTTTCTTTACATTTTGAAACTCCATAGATGGGTTAATGCTAAGATAGTGACCATCATTTTCCTAAAACTCAATCATAAATCTCTCTCTCTCTCTCTCTCTCTCTCTCTCTCTCTCTCTCTCTCTCTCTCTCTCTCTCTCTCTCTCTCTCTCTCTCTCTCTCTCTCTCTCTCTCTCTCTCATAACATAACACTTTCGACCAATCAATCTGCAATTTCAAGATGCAATGCAACTATGAATCCAATTATATAAAGTGTAAATGTGAGTGCATTAAATAGTAAACTCATAAGAACAAAAGCAAATGAAAACAATTCAGACGAATAATAATATGTCTCAAAAAGTGGAAATAATGTTTATGGATTACACTGAAATCAAAACAAGAAGAACAATGAACATAAGTATTTTTCCAGATTTAATCAATTTCTAAATAATTTTATCATGTCTTGAATATATATTTAATAACGACTTTTAGAGATAAATAATTATTAAACACGAAGATATACTACTGGTAATAGAATTGATTCGGTTAAATCCTAATTTGGCACATTCTTCTTATGTCTTCAAGCTTTACTGAATAAAACAATATTACATTAATTAAACCCCGAGTATTGTTACCTACGACTTATGCCACTAATTTGTTTAACTTTAGGGAAGAAGTCACTGAAATTTCTACTTCATTGCAGATGATAACAGATTTGAATTGTCAGGTAACCTGTGTAGTTTTATAACGTTGGAATAGTATCACTTCACAATCACAAATACTTGTTATCTGGATTAACATACGGGTATCAAACGAATAATTCAGTCGTGACTCATTTTTATTTGTTTATGAAGGGGGCCTTTCTGATGCATATGCTAAATGCTTCACACAGTGGAACCAGCAAGCAATTCAGGCAACTTCCCCCAACACTTTTGCCGCATACCCAACTCAATGATATGACCTCTCACGCTTGAGGTAAAACACCAGACGTGGCAAATAGCAGCTTATTCTCCATACTGCAATGGATAAAACGATAATATTCATTACACCCCGACAATTGTCACTTTTGTCTTTATTGCTAGGTGGTCCGTAATGGTTCAAAAGGTTGGAAATTATCGTAGTTCCACATCAGGAACTCTCACATTGTTATAAGACGAATTTTTTAGTTATCTCAGATTTTACTTGCTCATGAAGAGGGCTTTGCTGATGCACAGGCAGGAGATTTATATTTTTATTTCAGTTCAAAATATATTGACTGGTTAATTTTATCTTGATCAAGAATGTTTAGCGGTTTTTGAAAATGAAATTACGACTGAACCGAATTTACAACCATCAGGTCAGACTTAACCAGAGAGGTTTCTATATGTTGCCATCGAACGTTTCTCGATCCGCTACTTTTGAAAGCCAATTAGAAAGAAATGACATTTTTTTATATATAGATTGCGCGCGCGCGTGTGTGTGTGTGTGTGTGTGTGTGTGTGTGTGTGTGTGTGTGTGTGAAATTAGAAAGAAATTAGTTCCAGTGAATGCGGCATTCGGCAAAAGCCTGCAAGGTAGTCATAATAACAAAAATTGGCAGAAACTTGTTAATTGTAATCAGTTAAATTTTAATTTGAATACAGGTTCACTTCATAGTATTTATTTAAAAGGAAACATATAAAGGATACAATTAAAGCAAGTAAATGAAAACATACAAAACCAAATGCAACAAGTAATGTATTCTTAAAATCTAAAAATAAGAAATATATATCTTCATACTTAAATTCTAAGAAAATTTAAAATTGATATTTTACCTTAACATGATAGTTTCAATACTGAAAATCTACATTATTCAGAGCAATGTCGCCCATGACAAAATTTATTTTCTTCTCCTTGCATGATGTAACAGAATTTATTCAACAAATTAATAATTTGGTAATCATTTCCTTTTTGCACTCTGCACTGGGTAAAAAGAGCATATCCATTAAAACTAAACGATTATCACTATCGCCTTTATTGTCAGATAACCTGTAAGGGTTCAGAAGGTTGTACATTATTATAATATCATGTCTGCAACTCTCACATAGTTATAAAACGAATTACTCAGTCATCTTAGAGTTTACATGCCCATGAAGGGGAATTTGTTAAAGGACACACCTCTTGACTCATACAGCGGAACAAGGAAAAAATCCATGAAATTTCGCAAATAGATTTGAAACCCCAAGTGTTAAGGCTGTAACATCTAATGCCTTGAGTACAGCACCAAACCCGACAGAAAGATACGTAGGTAAATTCGCATTGTAAAGCTTAACCTCTGACATTTATAAATTGAACAGACATATTAAAGGTACGGTTCCTGAAATTTTGAAACCACATCAACGTGTCAATAATACGATGGTGGGAATCATCGATGTCGAAGTCGAGATAAACAGGTTCTCACAAGTGAATAACATAACACTTTAAGGCCAAACAATTAACAATTACAAACAGGCAATAAAACAGTTATTTCAAATATAATAAATAGAAAGGTGAGTGAAGCAAACGGACAACCCATAAGTGAAAAAGTAAGAAAAAAGACAATAACGGATTTTAGGAAAATGTCTCAAACATTTAAAGAGCTTTAAACGATAACACTGAAAGCAAACCAGGAGACAATGTACACATAAATATTTATTAAAGATCTTTGCAAATAACTTATTTTATCATGTTCTCGATAAATGTTAAATAGAATTGAAGAAACAAAACTTTTAAAGACACATATAATTCTGTTATTATAATAATAATAATAATGTGCTGTACAGTTCCTATATTTACACATTTCACTGGTAAAAAAAGAAAATACTTGCACCAAATTCGACTTTATGGCACAAATTCTGGCACTTCACTGAAGAAATCGCTGTAATTTGTATTTCCTGGCAGATGATACACTTGAACTGACTGGTAAATGGACTGTTTCAAAACGTTGGAAATCATTGTAGCATCACTTATCAATCACAACTAGTTACTATTTGGAAATCACTCATGGTTAACAGACGAATAATTCCGTCGACACTTATGTTTACTTGCTCATGAATGGGGTCTTGCTGAAACACACACTGCATGCTTCACACAGTGGAAACAAGAAGCAATTTAGGCATGTTCCCCAACACTTTTGTAAAATGTCCAAATTGAGGCTGTAACATCTCATGCCTGGAGTACAGCACCAGACGTGACAGAAAGCTACGAAGGCAAATTCGCATCCCCAGTCGAGAGCAATGCATATGCCACAGATTGTGCTCAGGAACTTGTACATGCAATTCTTGCCACAGGTGAAGCATTTGTAGCTGTTTATCCATATGCAGTCAATGCTTCGGGCTGATTCCGGTTCTCCTAACACATCTTCAAATGCTACCTAGAGGAAAAGACATTAATGGACTATATATGACAATGTTCGATAGCGTCCATTCTGATCAGGAAATAGATAGGGGGATAATCTCAGTTTTCTGAACATAAACTGCAACAATATGTTCTAACTTATTCATTCATATTTCAACATTCTGCCATTAAGCTAAAGTCCTACTAAAAGTCTATCAAAAAAATTTATGATAAATTAATTTTTTTACGTATACAAAAAAATGTATTTACACAATAAAGTGACTGGCCAATATGCACAGATTTCGTTGAAAGAGACAATGTACAATACCAAACGAAGAGTTTTAATTGCAATCAGTGTAATTTGATTATAGATCCACAGCATAGTATAAATTTCAAAGAAAACATAAAAAGAAATCTTTCAACCAAGCAAACGAAAAAAATGGGAGGAAAAAAATCAAACACAAAATATTATTTCGTGAACTTCTGAGTTTCATGAGTTGGAGATATTACTAAAATCTCAAAATAACACGAATATAGCTACGTTCGTAAATTGAAAAATAAATTAGTTTAGATTTATTACCTTAACATGTGAGTTTAACTCCTGTGGATCTCTGTTTAGAAGATCAGGTTCTTCCATGACAAGATTTTTGTTCCTCTTCTACAATGTAATTCTTTCTTTCGCAACCACTGCTTTAGTACTGACTTCAACGAAGCCAAACACCAGTTTATAAAGACAGTGACAATTCCTTTCCAATAAAAAACGATTAATGTGTAGTTACCTTCAATATGCATAAGAATATGGACTATTGTCTTTGTTTCACAGTAATGCCCGTCACCAAAAGAGTGACTTTTTTAAAACTTATATTTATATAGATACAACATTTTTTGGGCTTGCTGTCAAGATCACCTATCTTTTCTCTGTACCACGTGGACTTGGGCACTTTCAGAACTTATTTTGGTGTTCATTATTTATTTTATTTGTCTGATTTGTTAACGATTCGATAAAAGACTCTCGCTCTCTCTCTCTCTCTCTCTCTCTCTCTCTCTATATATATATATATATATATATATATATATATATATATATATATATATATATATATATATATATATATATAGATAGATAGATAGATAGATAGATAGATAGATAGATAGATAGATAGATAAGCCGTCATTATACAAACACAACAGAATCACCCCTCATATATATATATATATATATATATATATATATATATATATATATATATATATATATATATATATATATATATATATATATATATATATATATATATATATATATATATATATATATATATATATGGCGGGGTGAATTTATGTGTGTACGTATAATGACGGTTTAGAAATTATTTAAAATCAGTCCTTCCTGAGACTACTAACATGATACAGTTACCTGTCCCTATCAAATTTTCAGTATACACTATATTTTTTATCCACTATCGTATTGACTCTGTTACGGAAGAAAAGCACAGACGTACACGGACGAAAGAGTCATTCTTAAATGGGTCAAATTCATGAAAATATTAGATTTTTTCATTGCATAGAAAGAACAATTGACATTATTATAATACAATACACCTTGAATCAATTTGCAACAATTATTCCATTACACTATCTTCTCTGTTACTATTGAAAATTACAGGTAACAGCCGACTCAAACTTTATACCTAAATTGGTCACATTCATCAAGACATTCAGTGTTGTTTCTAGTAAAAATAAGAAACGTTTGACATTCTAGTACATAAAATCTTGCATCAGTTTGAAACAATGCTTCAATTTCTTAATAGTATTCGCGTGTACAGAGATTCTTTTCAGTGATGTAGGTGTACTATTAACATGGAGTTGTTTATGCTTAAGACGCTAAATGTAAGTTCAACATGTCAGAGAAAGAGTATGTTAGTTTGTGAAAATGTGTCTTCTCTGGTATGTTCGCACACATTCAGACTTACACCCCTATAGATTTTAATGGGAGTGTGTCTAATGAGGGTTATCTTCCCTTGAATCCAATATGTGGCAGCATGGAGTAGTTGGGTCCAATTTACTTCTGCTTTACTTTCTACTTAACAACCAAGCAAGGAATCTATTGCATTCTTTGATCTGAAATTTTAAAGATAGTTCTGACTCAGGACAGGTGTAACAATATCAACAGATGGAAATCATATAATTTCAATGTTCTCCTTATGTCTCTGATTCGAAAAGATCCGTGGTCAATCTTTTAAAGGTAAAATTTCTCCATGTATAAATAACGCATTCATTATAGATATCTGCCACTGCTAATACTAACAACTCATTGGATAGATATAAAACTATATTTTCTTATACAAGCCCTGTCTCTTATTGTATTTTTATCACAGTATCTATAAATGTTAGGGTTTGTGGTGACACTGCTTTAACAGTTTTTACACCAATACATTTAATGATCCTACATAATGCTGTCACTGATTTGTAAGCATCTAGACAAAACCATTTATTCTTTCTTTGTGTTATGCTTCAAAACGTCCGATACAAGAAAACTAACTTGATTTTTAAGTTCTCCAGTCATTGTCTTAAATTAGGAATGGAAACATCTATCCTTCAGAATATACCAGTGATGCCTGTCGTTGTGTATCTTTATCTCGACAAAATCAGTCCTTTTCAATTAGTTCGCTTTTTCCGCAATGTAATTTAAAGATCGTCATGTTTTTTATATAATCTCCGTCTGTGTTTAGAAAGGCGTCTGACTTGTGATTTGTAGCGATTCTCTCATTACTCAAGAGTCTTTTGTAGAAAACTTGTACATAAAACCGTCATGTCTAAATGCATAAATGCATGCATTTCTTGGTGTGTGCTCAATGTCCCAGAATTACAACATTACTAAAATCTTAATTGTATCTGAAGATCAATGATTCCCATAGCACCACTTTAAAAGAGGTTGAATTAATCAAATTCAACCTAAAAGAAAATTATTTAAAACTCAAAGGTATACCATTATGTATATTTAAGATGATAACCGGCGAACCTTCAGCCTTTTAGAACTTTACGACCAGACATTACGATAGGATTGAACGGTCAATAAATGATATCCTCACATCTATAGTGCATTGATAGGAATTAGATGTTTAATTCCACTTGAACAGAGTTCTTTCAACGAGTGTAGGATTGTATTGCAGTGCTGTGTAGAGGATCTACATTTGTATATAAAATTGCTCAGTGATTCAATAGATACCTTTAATATATTACTAATATATGTGTTACTAACTCATTACAGAAATCATTAATATTCTTCTGTTCATTACAATATATTTTTGACACTCAAAATTGCTATATGTCAGTTATATCCCTAGTAATATATATATATATATATATATATATATATATATATATATATATATATATATATATATATAAAGAATACAAATCATATGGCGAATAACAACCCTCTCAAGCGTACTGGATCCACCAAGGGATCACGTTTGTCAGGGATTAATTAAAATATATATATATATGTGTGTGTGTGTGTGTGTGTGTCAGATTCATTACAGGATAATGACACAAACATTATCTATATAGTTTTATTTACAATAAAGAACTGTTCAAGACATGTATAGGGATGGGTGAGAAGGGGCATAAGGATAGGTGAAAAGGGCTATAATAATCACACACTTTCCGCAACTTCAAGTCTCTAAGTCCAGTATCTGACATCGATTAAAATTTTAGTAGTGTTCTGTATTTCAGCAAACCTTTCACACATACTTTGAAATCTCCATAATTGAGCTTGTGGACGAACATGTGTGAAACCATGGATGCATGAACTGGGGAAACTCAAATAGACATTGCACGGATAAACATCATGCTGAATGGTTAAATCTAAAACGTTTAAATGGGCATGCAGCATATTATTAAATTAATACCTGCTGGTTATCTTAGCGTTATCGTAGCACATTGAATTTTGGTAAGAACTTATCTTTATCCACCACGTATAAATCGCATATGAAAAAGAAACTATCAAAAGTGAAGTGAATTTACCCCCAAAGGGATCTCTTAACTTACACTTACCTGCGGGCCCAGCACGAGTTGAATGTGGCGAATTTAATAACATAAGAATAGGATTCAATCTTGGATATTTTTCGATTAAAACTTACTTTTTTCAGATGAACAAGACAGCCTTAAGAATTGGATGACTGGAAGATACACGCGATATGGAAATGTGTTTTTCTTTCCCAGTTTCAGCATAGACTTAGTTTGTTATGGTACAGAGCAAAGTACCAGAATTCAGACCGAGCTGTATTCCTACACCACATCCAACACTGACTGTCATCCGATTCTAGAAAAGAAAAACTCGAATACAACTTCGCATTAATAGCTTTCCAAATCATTAACTCTATCCATGTATTTTGTTATTCTATCTCAGTCGAACTTAAAATAATTCAGAGGATATGTTTTATGATTCGTTGCAGATATAATAGCGTGAAGAAGTCAGCAATAACACTTCTATATTTATATCAGAAAAAATCGGATTACACATCCATATCTAACGTGACATCAACCATGATTAAGCGATAATGTAATAAATGTTAAAATTCCATCTGTAAAACTTAACAGCTGACACGCATACATTGAACAGACATATTAAAGGTACGGTTCCTGAAATTGTGAAACCACATAAACAGGTCAATAACAAAACGGTGGGAATCATCCATATCAAAGACAGCTAATAATAGTTTTCACAAGTGAGTATGACAACCTTTAACGGCCAAACAATTGACATCTATAAAAATGCAATAAAACTATTATTCCAAATATAAAAATAGGAAGGAGGGAGAAGGAAACGGACAACCCATAAGTTAGAAAGTAAATAAAGACAATAAATGATTTTAGGAATATGTCTCATAAATTAACAAAAAATGTTTAACGATCAAACTGAAATCAAAACAAGAAACAATGTACACATAAATATTTATTAAATATCTATGCAAGTAATAACTTATTTTATAATGTTCTCAATAGATTTTAATAGAATAGCAGAAACACTACATTTAAAGACATATATAATTCTGGTAACAGATTTTATTTAGTAAAATAATAATTTGGTGTATACTTCGTATGTCTTCATATTTCGCTGGTAAAAAAAAGAAAATCATTGTACCAAATTCTAGATTGGCACCAATTCTGATATTTCACGGTATAAGTCACTGATATTTTTTTATTTCCTGGCAGATAATACACTTGAAATGTCTGGTGATTGGAATATTTAAAAACGTTTGAAATCATCATAGTGCCACCTATTCAGGAAAATAATAATCTGGTATATAGTTTGTATGTCTTCATACTTCACTGGTAAAAAATAAGAAAACAATTGTACCAAATTCGACTTTATGGCACAAATTTTGGCACTTCGCGGAATAAATCGTTGTAATTTGTATTTCCTAGCAGATAATACACTTGAACTGACTGGTAATTAGAATGTTTCAAAAGTTTGGAAATCATCGTAGTACCATTCCTCAATCACTAATACTTATTATTTGGAAATCACTCATGGTTAGCAGATGAATAATTCATTTGTCAAATACTTTTACTTGTTCATAAACGGAGCTTTGCTGAAACACACACTGCATGCTTCACACAGTGGAACCAGGTAGCAATTTAGGCAAGCTCCCCAACACTTTTGTAAAATACCCAAATTGAGGCTGTAGCATTTCATGCCTGGAGTACAGCACCAGACGTGACAGAAAGCTAAGTAGCCAAATTCGCATCCCCAGCCAAGAGCAATGCATATGCCACAGACTGTGCTCAGGAACTTGTACATGCAATTTTTGCCAAAGGTGAAGCATTTGTAGCTGTTTATCCATACGCAGTCAATACTTCGGGCTGATTCCGGTTCTCCTAAGACATCTTCATATTCTACCTAGAGGAGAAAACATTGATGTAATATATTAGTTAACGTTTGCTTGTGTTCATTCTAATCAAGAAATACGTTTCTCGTTGAAAATATGCTGACTGATCGATTTCGTTTTGATCAAGAATATTTAGTACTCTTTTAAATTGTAACTGAGCATAACATTTTACAACTAACCAAACGTTTTCAACATTTTGCCGTCTCAAAATATGAATTTGTAGTCGTTTTTACAATAACTTATAATCAGACTAGAAGTGTTGGATACATTTTTTAGTGAATTTGAAAAAAAAAATTCATTTCGTGTGTTTGTTTGAAATATTTTAATTATACATATTGAATTAAATGGGGCAATGGGCACAGATTCCTTTCATAAATCAAATGCCCAATACAACGCCTGATGTTAGTCATCAAAACGCAAACTAAAAACAAGCCTATTAATTATAATCAGTCTGAATAGAGTTGCATTGCACAGAAGAAATGTGAAACGAAACATACAAAGAACACATTGAAAGCAAGCAAAATGAATACGATCAAAATACGGATATAACAAAATAACTTGAAATTCTGCATGATGTGGTTTATCATTGCCTCGTACAGTATAATATCATTTCTAAATCGCAAAAAAAGAAATATATAGCCACACACACGAATTCAGGGAAAATATAAATTTCATATTTTACCTTAACATGAGAGTTTAACTCCTGGGGATCTGTTTGAAAGATCAATATCTGCCATGACAAATTTTCTATTCTTCGCCTTCTGTGCGAACCTTTCTTTCACCGCTAATACTGTCTTCAACGACACCAAAACTCACTTATAAAGACAGAGACAAAGAAATTTCTCTTTAGAACAAAGGAAATATTTTATATGTCGTTACCTTAGATTTGCATGCAAAATACACACCATTGTCTTTGTGCCATGCCCTTAACCATCTCCGCACTAATGATTTTCCTTTCTTGTATATCGTTGTTACAACAATTTTCCGCTTGTTAGCCAGATAATCTTTCGTCTATTTTTCCATGTAAAGGTATACAATTTAAGCACTTTTGTTGGTGATTGTTTATTATTTTGTTTTCCTTTGTTTTGAATTTGCTTTTAACAAAGTCTTAATGAATCTCTCTCTCCACACACACACACACACACACACACACACACATACACATATGTGTGTGTACAGATGGATAGATAGATAGATAGATAGATAGATAGATAGATAGATAGATAGATAGATAGATAGATAGATAGATAGATAGATAGATAGATAGATAGATAGATAGATAGATAGATATTGAGATCTTACGAAATTCAATTCAGTCCACCATAATACGAGTGATTTGCAACAGTTACACGTCTCTATCCTTATTTCCAGGGGACCCAGAGAGGTGTAAAGCGCTCACAGTCGTCTCACAGCTGTCTGCATGGGTTCGAGTCTCGGGCTCGGCCAATGTGGGTACATGAGAAAACTTGCCAGTAGCTTTTCGTGGGTGGGGGATTCTTTCCGAGTTTTCCCTGGTTCTTCCTCCACCATTGATACTGGCTTTCATGTATAGCCTATATTGTGCTAAAATGACGTTAAACCTTCAACAACAACAACAACAACAACAACAACAATAACAAAAGCAACAACAATCCTTATTTCACTCAGCTTCATCCTTTTCTACACTAAGTACTCAACTGCTAAAGAAAGCCACAGCCATCAGCAAGTTTGATTCCTAAATGGATCAAATCATGAATATGTCAATTGTTGCTCATTGTAAAGTCTGAACATTTAACATTATTTTAATACATTGCACCTTGCATCAATGTACAACAAGTCTTATAGTCTTATATTTTTTGCTTGAACTGGTTTGTATTGACCACGGACGGATGTAACATCGTAACTAAACTCACTCACTTTTAATATTCTCTGGCTCTTTACTTCTGACGGGTGTGAGTCGAAAAGATCGATGATCAGTCTTTGAGAGGGAAACTTTTTCCACATGAAAATTACGCACATGTAATTAAAAACTATCATTTTTGGCCATATTGGCCATGCGGAGCAATTGAAACAGTTAATGTAGAGACCACACCCGATGGTGTTCCCAAAATGGAGTAAAATTGCATTTAAAGTGATCATAAGCTAGCAAACACCTAAATCCGACCATGATCACATTTAAAACGAAATGTTTTCTGACTAGCTATAAGATCTGAAAGGTCCCCACACCATGATCCCAATTAAACTTCGACCTATCGGCTGATGTCTTGACGATGAATAGCTAAGAAATAAAATAAAATGACATGTATTGTGTGAATGTTGGTGGAATTCGGCCGAAAACTTAAATTACTTCTTTTAAATGTTAGTAAACTCTTGGGTTCTGAAATTGTGAAGATAATTCTGACCCGGGTCAGTTGCAACAATCTTAACAGATAGAAATCATATAATTTCAATTTTCTCTGGCGCTTTACTTCTGATGTGTCTGATTCAAACAAATCCATGGTCAGTCTTTGAAAGGGAGTATTTCTTTATGTGAAAAAAACGCATTCATTACATATATTTCTAACCGTTGGTACTAACAAGTCAATGGATGGAAACTAAACTATTTTCTTGAGTTCAAATACAAGCCTTGTCTCTTACTGTCTTTATATCGCAATGGCCAGAATGTGAGAGCTTTTGGTTACTCGGCTTTAACCCTCTTTGCACCAATGATATTTGTGATAATACATTATGCTGGCACTGATTTTTAAGCATCTAGACAAAACCATTTATTCTTTCTTTGTGTTATGCTTACAAACGTCCGTTACAAGAAAACTAACTTGACTTTTAAGTTCTCCAGTTATGGTCATAAATTAGGAATGGAAATATCTATCCTTCAGAATATGCCAGTGATATTTTTCGTTGTGCATCTTTATCTCGACAAAATCAGTATTTTCAATTAGTTCACTTTTTCCGCAATGTAATTTAACTATCTCCAGCTGTGTTTAGAAAGGTGTCTGATTTGAGATTTGTAGCGCTTCTCTCATTACTCTAGTGTTCTTTGTTGTAGAAAACTTGTACATTAGAAACTGTCATGTCTAAATGCGTAATACACGCATTTCTTGTGTGTGCTCAGTGTCGCAGAATTACTACAGCCCTAAGAAATGTATTGGTTCTGAAGATCATTGATATATTGATATAATACATTTCCATGGCACCAGTTTAAAAGATGATAAATTGATTAAATTCAACCAAAAAGAAAATTATTTAAAACTAAAAGGTGTACCGTTCAGTATATTTATGTTTTCCTAACTCATTATAGATACAGTTAATATTTATTCGTTCAATGCAATATATTTTTCGAAACTCAAAATAGCACTGGTATTATATACTTCTGACTAATTAAATGATAACGATACAAATACTTTCAAGCTAGTTTTATTTAGATAGGATAAAGAACTGTTCTAGACATGTGTAGGGATGGGCAATATGGGCATATTAATCGCTGGCCTTTCCGCTACTTCAGATCTCTAGGCGCACTCTCTGAAATTGATTAAAATTGTAGCAGTGTTCTGTTAAACCATGGATGCATGACCTGGGGAAACTGAAATAGGCATAACACGGATAAACGTTATGCTGTATTGTTCAATCTAAAATGCTTTAAATGGACATACAGCATGTTACTAGTACCTACTGGTTATATTAGTTTAATCTTAGCCCATTAGATTTTGGTAAGAACTTTTCTTTATCAACAACGTACAAATCGCAAATGAAACATAAAATTTATCAAACGAGACATGTTTTGCCTCATAAGTGATCTCTTACCTTTAATTGCAACAATAATTATCGGATATATTTGAGTCGTCGGTAAGGCATTACAGGTTATCAGGAGGCAAGGACAAGCTGAATGTGGCGAATTGAATAACATAAGGAATAGGATGCTATCATGAAAATCTTTCGATGAAAACTACTGGGGATTTTTCAAATAAACAAGACAACTACGAATTGGATGACTAGAAGATGCACAC
The DNA here is from genome assembly GCA_016746295.1 of Potamilus streckersoni. Lineage (NCBI taxonomy): Eukaryota > Metazoa > Mollusca > Bivalvia > Unionida > Unionidae > Potamilus > Potamilus streckersoni. Next base: position 2,712,813 of record JAEAOA010002240.1, read on the forward strand.
GATATGGAAATGTGTTTTGTTTCCCAGTTTCGGCAATGACTGAGTTTGTTATGGTATAGGACAAAGTACCAGAATTCATGAAGAGCTGTATTCCTATACTAAATCCAACAAAGACTGTCATCCGATTCTAGAAAAGAAAAACTCGAATACAACTTCGCATTAATAGCTTTCCAAATCAACAACTATTTCCATGTATTTTGTTATTCTATCTCAGTCGAACTTAAAACAATTCGGAAGATATTTTTGTTAAAAATTCAATATGTCGCCAATGTTGTAAAATCACCCCGAAAATGACAATAAGAACTCATCTATATTTATATCACAGACAAAACTGGATAACACATCCATATCTAACATCACATCAACCGTGTATGATTTAGCGATGATGTAATGTTACAATTCCATTCGTAAACCTTAACCTCTCACACTCATAAATTGAACAGACATATTAAAGATACAGTTCTTGAGATTTTGAAACCACATCAACGGGTCGATAATAAAATCGTGGGTATAATCAATGTCAAAGTCAACTATAATAGTTTTTCACAAGTGAGTATAACATAATACTTTACGGCCAAACAATCGATAATTACAAACATGCAATCAAATTATTATTAAAAATATAAAGATGGAAAGGACAACCCATTAGTGACAAAGTAAATAAACACAATAAAGGATGTTAGGAATATGTCTCACAAATTAAAATATACATTTTAACGATAACGCTGAAATCAAAACAAGGACCAATGTACAGATAAATATTTATTAACGATCTATGAAACCAATAACTTATTTTAGCAAGTTCTCAGTAGATTTTAATAGCATGACAAAGACAAAACATTTAAAGATATACAATTCTGGTAACAGATTTTATTCGGTAAAATAATAATTTGGTATATACTTCGTTTGTTTTCACATTTCAATGGTAAAAAAAGAAAATATTTGTACAAAATTCGACTTTATAACACTAATTTTGGCACCTCGTAGAATAAATCACTGTAAATTGTATTTCCTGGCAAATGATACATTTGAACTGTCTGGTAATTGGAATATTTCAAAACGTTGGAAATCATCGTAGCATCACTTATCAATCACAAATAGTTGTTATTTCGAGATCACTCATGGTTAGCAGACGGATAATTCATTTGTCACATATTTTTACTTGTTCATAAACGGGGCTTTGCTGAAACACACACTGCATGCTTCACACAGTGGAACCAGGAAGCAAGTTAGGCATGTTCCCCAACACTTTTGTAAAATACCCAAATTAAGGCTGTAACATCTCATGCCTGGAGTACAGCACCAGACGTGACAGAAAGCTAAGTAGGCAAATTCGCATCCCCAGCCAAGAGCAATGCATATGCCACAGACTGTGCTCAGGAACTTGTACATGCAATTCTTGCCACAGGTGAAACATTTGTAGCTGTTTATCCATACGCAGTCAATGCTTCGGGCTGATTCCGGTTCTCCTAAGACATCTTCAAAGGCTACCTAGAGGAGAAGACATCGATAGACTAAATATGACAATGTTCGATAGTGTCCATTCTGATTACGACATAGATTGGGGGATAATCTCAGTTTTCAATAGGATGACTGGTTTAATTAAGAATATTTTGAAGTTTTTAGAAAATGCACTGAACATAAACTGCAACAATATGTTCTAACTTATCTATACATATTTCAAAATTCTACTATCAAACTAACTGTTCTAGTTTTTTCTATAATAAATTATATCCTACTAAAATTCTAGCAAACATTCTTGAATAAAACATGTTTGTAGTTGAAGTTAAAAGATTTTTTTGTTTTATGTGTACGAATTATGTATTTACACATTTAAAAGAAACCATGTACAATTTCAACCTATTTCATCAAAGTCATAAAAACGAAACCAGATATCAATCATTTTTAATTGCAATCAGTGGAACGTTAATTTGAATATAGATCCACAGCATGGTATAAATTTGAAAGAAAACATAAAAAGGAAACATTTAAACCAAGCAAACCAAGACATGCGAACAAAATAAACAAATACAAAATGTTATTCCTTGAAAATCTGAGTTCTCTGAGCTGGAGATATTACTAAAATCTCAAAATGACACGAATATAGCAACGTATGTAAAGTCAAATAAATCTTCAGTTTAATTTATTACCTTAACATGTGAGTTTAACTCCTGTGGATCTCTGTTTACAAGATCAGGTTCATCCATGCTAAGATTTATTTTCCTCTGCTACTATATGATTCTTTCTTTCGCAAGCACCGCTCTAATACTGCCTTCAACGAAGCCAAAACCCAATTTATAAAGACAGTGACAATTCCATTTCAATAAAAACGAAACGCTTAGTATGTAGTTACCGTCGATATGCATAAGAATATAGACTATTGTCTTTGTTTCACAGCCATAACCGTCACCAAATGAGTGATTTTCTTTATCCTATGTTTATGTAGATACAACATTTTTTTGCTTGTTGGGAAGATCATCTTTCTTATCTATATGCCAAGCAGACTTGGCACTTTTAGACCTATGTTTTGTGTTCATTGTTTGTTTCATTTGTCTCTGATCTTTTAGTGATTCAACAAACACACACACACACACACACACACACATATATATATATATATATATATATATATATATATATATATATATATATATATATATATATATATATATATATATATATATATATATATATATATATGGGGGGTGTGGGTGTGGGTGTAAAAATAATTTCAAATCAGTCATGTTTGAGACTACTGAGTTGCCAAAGTTACCCGTTCATATGCATGTCTCAGTATACACTATATTTTTCCACTATTATATTGACTCTGTTACTGAAGAATAGCACAGGCGTCCACCGATAATGAGTGTTACTGAACAAAAACATAGGCTTCCACCGACTGAATGATCCTAATTAAATAGGTCACATTCATGAAAATACAATATTTGTTTCGTTGTAAAAAGATAGAACAATTGACATTATTCTAATACATTACATCTTGAATCAACTTACAACAATTCTTCCATTGCATTAATTATTTTCCCTGTTTCTAAGGAAGCTTACAGATGAACACCGACTCAAGCTTCATACTTAAATTGGTCAAATTTATCAAGACATTCGGTGTTGTTTCTAGTAAAGACTGAACATTCGACATTATTATAATACTTAAACCCTTCCATCAGTTTGAAACAATGCTTCAATTTCTTGATAGTATTCGCGTATACATTAATCCTTTTCAGTGATTTTGGCACACTATTAACATGGAGTTGGTCATGCTTAAGAAGCTATGGATAATGTAAGTTCAACTTGTCAGAGAAAGAGAATGTCATTTCATAAAACATTTAGTCTTCTCTGATATATTCGCACACTTTAAAATTTCCAATCTGATGGATATTAATGGGAAACTGTGTCTAATGATGGTTTTCTTCCTTGATTCTAATAGGTGGCAGCATGGAATAATTCAGTCCAATTTACTTCAGGTTTACTTCCTACTTAACAAACAAGCAAAGAATTTATAGCATCTTCATCTTGCTTTAAGTAATGCTTTGAGCTTACGGACTATGGACACTGCCATCTTTAAGACAGGAGTTAAAAAGACGAGTAGCTAAGATATCTGGGCGAAAGAAAGAGTTAATCGGTTGGTAGGTATAATCGGTGATATTGTTGTCAAGAATGGCAAATATCATTTTCTCATTTCTGCATAGAAAATGCAATACGCATAAATTTTCTCACAATTAACTTTGATTCTTTGATTTAATTATTTTTTCAGCAGATTCATGCACCTTGAATTATATAGAATGAAATCTGATGAACCTTCGAGACCGCCTTAGAAACGATTTAATCTATTTTGTTTGTAAATTTACGAGATTGTTACTGATTGTTGATTATTTCATTACATATATATTGCATTCATTATTAAACAAAAATTACATCTGTATTACAGTCAAATGTACATTTTCTTTACTGTTTCTAGGTTAGAGAACAGCTGTGATCAATCTTATGTACCTGGTCCGGCACATGATAAACTCTATCATGATGTCCATAGTGATACAAACTTTACAAGGGTAAACATGGATGAAATTAGAGGTACCATAGACAATTTGACAAGACGTTCAACAGAAGTGTATCACATTTGTATCATGAATGCTTCCTGAGATACATAAGGGGCAGCGGAAGAATGATGTGTTCTGAATAAGGGTTGTTTGTCAGATGTCAAAATCAACTACATACAGAATTGAAATTTATTTTTATAAGCCGGAATAGATCCTACCGCCCACTGTAAACGTGTCGGTGCTAAAACTACTACAGCATTTCATCTGTGATCTCGAGGACACTGTTTAGTTGAAGAAACTTGTGCTTAAGGATTACAAACATTTTATCAAACAAAAATGTCCAAAGAATCACCTATTAAAAGTAGAGACTTGAATATGCCAAGTACTTAAAACTTGTACTTGAATCCTTGCCCTTCAAGATATCAAAAACAAACTAGATATATCAAGATGTCTTTTGAATGTAGAAACAATTTCAGCAATGCCAATTTATCAGCTTTTTTAACCAGCTAAAGCTATTGCAGTTACCCATGACCTTGATTGCCTTAAGTTAAATGAGAAAAAAAACAGAAAACATAACCGATAGAGCGAGAGAAAGGTATAAGTGGGCTTGCTGCGATAATTGAGAATACAAAATTGTGAATGCTCTTTAATGAACAAACAGCCTTTACCCAACAGCATGCTTTAAAGTGAGACCAAAAAGCGAATACATTGTCATCGAGTAGTCCAAATAAAGGCATGTGGTTCTTTGCATTTTCACTTCTGCACTGGCAGTTATTAAAATGCAGTTTGATTTAGAAAGCTACTCTGTGTTTGGAGCAATAAAACATCTGATAGAATGTTTAAGCTATCTAAATATTAGCTGTGCATATATTCCATTGCCATATAATGAATGATTTAAAGAAATTAAGGCAATTAGTTAGACGTTTTATGTTTATTTATCAAGTTCTTTCTTCCACGTACTGAATTGCAAAATGCAGCATGTCATTTTCATCTATTGTCAAGATTTTCAATAATCCACAATAATCAGCAAATAATAAAATAAACTTAACAGAAATGAACTTACAACAAATGACAAATTTAAGAAACGTCTTGTGATAATAGTGTCTCATTTGATCCACCGAAAAAAAATAAGACATTATATGTTTTCATTTATAATATAAATTTTGTATTCTTAGACATAGCATGAGACCGAAATATTGCATAGAATGTAAAAAATGTCAATTATTTCAGATGACAATTTTGCCACAGTAACCAACTTGGTTTACAACCAATTTTGTACATTTTTCCAAATCCAATTATACCTTCTATACGTACACGTTTGCTTGCATTTATTTTGTTTTTGATAAGTCTCTCCAGTCATTTGGTCTTTTTGGGTAGAAAGTTGGAATGTTTAATGTGATATCTTGTCTGACAAACAGATCTGGAACATTAAATCACTTGTCGGCCATTGCTGAATCTTAAGGATCACATATCTTTACCAGACTGCCCATCTCGACAATTTACATGTCACTAGTTGACCCTACACAGGTTGGGGACACATAAGCTATCAGTCCGCCTGGTGTGTCTCCAATTATTGCTTTGACTTATATTTCTGGGGGAGGTGTAAGTTGGCTTTGTGCCCTTCTGTGATACTGCGGACTTTGGTATCTTCATATGACTCTCTGTTCTATCCAAAATTTATCTGTCAGTAGTATATTGTTGTTTAAAGCCAAATGTGATATAATAATGTACCAGTGCTTTTGATGGTCAAAGTTCAACTTTGTTGCACTGCTTTTTTAAGCTATTAGGTACGGCTGATTCAGAGGCCCCAAATAAATGGGAGAGTTCACAATTTGTTGTGTCGCCGCAGCTTCACCAAAATTTTGTAAAATTGATCCATTGCACTGACATTCACTACTCCGTTGTGCACATAATTAAGGCTGTATGCCACTGGACCAGGAGTGAAGAAAACAAATCTGAACCGTACACGTCTAGAGTTCAATATAGAAATGTATACCTGCATCATTCTTTTTCAAAATTGGAAATTGCGAACATATAATGCTTAAGAGTTTGCGTCACAGTTGAATTTTCTCACAATAATGAATGCATCATGAACATGTTATTTACAGTATTATATTACTATCAATTTCGCAGTCCACATTATTAAATTTCCCAAGTATTAAAAGAAAACAGATTCTGCCCCGTGTTCAGAACGAGTATTAGACCTTTACGCATATTTACTGCAGAGCAGAAACTAGTAGAAATTGGCTACTTCCTCAAATGGTTTACTTTTCCAGGGTTTGTGACAGTAATGGTGAAAATAAACGTTAATTCGCCGGATTGGATTCATGCGATGGTCGTTCGAGAGTGATGCGAAGGTACTTGACTATTTGTTGAATGGATTTGTGTAGCTTTCAGTCTTCGTGCGATTCTGAAGGGATAAAAGACGCTTGGGGAAATTCAAATCGAGCGGAGGGTTATGGCCACTCTTGCATTCCTTCTTTTACAATCATACCGTTAAGGTGATTTCATGTTGTCAGAAAACTGCAGACTCCTGTGGTATTACATAGCTCTAACTGATTAAAGAATAACGACACAAACACAATCAAGCTATTTTTATTTAGACAGAATAAAAAACTGTTCCATACATGTGTAGGGATGGGTGGAAAGGGGCATAATAATCACTCTCCTTTACTCTACTTCAGATCTCTGAGCCAACTATCTGCAAATTATTAAAATGGATTACACATCAAACCTCATATCAACCATGCATGATTAAGCGATGATGAAATAAATGTTAAAATTCCATCTGTAAAACTTAACCTCTGACACTCATAAGTTGAACAGACGTATTAAAGGTACTGTTCCTGAAATTTTGAAACCACATAAACAGGTCAATAATAAAATGGTGGGAAACATCCATATCAGAGTCAGCTTATAAAGGTTTTCACAACTAAGTATCACTCAACACTTTACGGTCAAACAATTGACATTTACAAAAATGCAATAAAACTATTATTCCAAATATAAAAAATGGAATAGTGAGTGAAAATATGGACAACCCATAAGTGAGAAGGTAAATGAAGACAATAAAGGATTTTAGAAATAATTTTTTTAAAAATTAACGATAATACTGAAATCAAAACAAGAAACAATGTACAGAAAAATATTTATTAAAGATATATGTAACTAATAACTTATTTTACCATGTTCTCAATAGATTTTTAATATAATTGCACAGACAAAACTTTTAAAGACAGATATAATTCTGGTAACAGATTTTTTCGGTAAAATAATAATTTGGTATATAGTTCGTATGTCTTCATACTTCACTGGTAAAAAAAGAAAATACTTGTACCAAATTGGACTTCAAGGTACTAATTTTGGCACTTCACGGAATAAATCGTTGTAATTTGTATTTCCTGGCAGATGATACACTTGGACTGTTTGGTAATTGTAATGTTTAAAAACGTTTGAAATCATAGTAGTACCACTTATCAATCACAAATAATTATTATTTGGAAACCACATATGGTTAGCAGACGAATAATTCATTTGTCACATATTTTTACTTGTTCATAAACGGAGCTTTGCTGAAACACACACTGCATGCTTCACACAGTGGAACCAGGTAGCAATTTAGGCAAGCTCCCCAACACTTTTGTAAAATACCCAAATTAAGGCTGTAACATTTCATGCCTGGAGTACAGCACCAGACGTGACAGAAAGCTAAGTAGCCAAATTCGCATCCCCAGCCAAGAGCAATGCATATGCCACAGACTGTGCTCAGGAACTTGTACATGCAATTCTTGCCAAAGGTGAAACATTTGTAGCTGTTTATCCATACGCAGTCAATGCTTCGGGCTGATTCCGGTTCTCCTAAGACATCTTCAAATTCTACCTAGAGGAGAAAACATTTATGGAATATATAAGGTAATGTTTTCTTGTGTCGATTTTAATCAAAAAGTAAGTTTTTCGTTGAAAATATGCTGACTGGTTGATTTCTTTTTGGTCAAGAATATTTAGTAATCTTTTAAATTGCAACTGAACAGAAATTTTTACAACTAAACCATTTATTTTCAACATTTGGCCGTATTAAAATAAGATATTGTAGTCGTTTTTATAATAATTTATATCATAATAAAAGTGTAAGGTACAATACTTTTGTTAGCGAATTTGAAATAAATACAATTTCTTGTAATTGTATGAAATAGTTTCATTACATATAAATGAATGGATCAGTGGGCACAGCTTTCATTCACAAAGCAGATGCCCAATACAACCCCTGATGTTAAAGTCATCAAAACGAAAACTATCAGCAAGCCTGTTAATTACAATCAGCTTGAAACCAGAAGCATTACACAGTAGAAATGTGAAACGAAACATACAAAGAACACATTGAAAACAAGCAAAATGAATACGAACAAAATACAGATATAACAAAATAACTTAAAATTCTACATGGTGTGGTTTATCATTGACTCTTACAGTACAATATCATTTCTAAATCGCAAAATAAGAAATATGTAGCCACACACATGAATTCACGGAAAATATAACTTTCATATCTTACTTTAACATGAGAGTTTAACTCCTGAGGATCTCTGTTTGAAAGATCAATATCTGCCATGACAAATTTTCTAGTCTTCGCCTTCTATGTGAACCTTTCTTTCACCGTTAATACTGTCTTCAACGACACTAAAACTCATTTATAAAGACAGGGACAAAGATATTTCTCTTTAGAACAAACGAAATATTTTATACGTCGTTACCTTAGATTTGCATGCAAAATACAAACTATTGACTTTGTACCATGCTATTAACCCTCCACGCACCCATGATTTTCCTTTCTCTATATATCGTTGTTACAACAATTTTCCGTTTGTTGGCCAGATTATATTTCGTTTCTTTTGTTTCATGTAAACTTTTACAATTTAAACACTTTTGGTGGTGATTATTTATTCTTTTGTTTGACTCTGTTTTGAATTTGCCTTCAACAAAGTCTTAATGAGTCTCTCTCTCTCTCTCTCTCTCTCTCTCTCTCTCTCTCTCTCTCTCTCTCTCTCTCTCTCTCTCTCTCTTCTTCTTCTTCTTCTTCTTCTTCATATATATATATATATATATATATATATATATATATATATATATATATATATATATATATATATATATATATATATATATTGAGGGCTCAGTCAAAAATCAAATTCAGTCCACCATGTTACACCTCTCTATCCTTATTTCAAGATGACGCCGAGTGGCCGAGTGGTCTAAAGCGCTGCCGTCTCACAGCTGTCTACATGGATTCGAGTGTCAGGCGCAACCAATGTGAGTACATGAGAAAGCTTGCCAGTAGATTCTCTTGGGTGGGAGGTTATCTCCGGGTTTTACCAGGTTCTTCCTCCACCATTGATACTGGCCGTCATGTATAGCCTATATTGTATTGAAAATGTACAACTCTTCGATTTGATTTTTTTGCTTGAATTGGTGTGTATAGACCAAGGACGGGTGTAACACCCTAAATAGACTAAGGCTCGCACACTTTTGATATTTTCTGGCTCTTTACTTCTGTTGGGTGTGAGTCGTAAAAATCGGTGATCAGTCTTTAAAAAAGGAAAATTGCTCCACATGAAAATTACGCACACGTAAATGAAAACTATCACTCTTAGCTACAATGCTATCAAAAAGTCCATGGTTAGATTTGAAACGGCACTTTCTCCAATTAATATTTATATCTAATGTTTTTTAACTTTTCTATATGGCTGAATCAAATTTTTCGGCAAATTGACAAGATCATCTCTCATCTCTTTGAACCATGCTTTTGAATTTCCAATACATGCAGACTAGCTCCTTTTTAAAACTATCATGTGATAACCTTAACTTTGATATGGAAAAGTATATCGCTTGGAATGCGCCCTTTGTGGGTTTTTTTTTTCTTACTTCATCTTTATCTCGACAAAATCAGCCCTTCTCAATTACCTCACGCAAATTAGTTCACGTTTAACTCCAAGTAATTTGAAAATGGTACTGTTTTCAAATAATTCAGTCCCCGAAACGCTGTTTGACTTCACAGAGAGGGAGAGAGAAAAATATTTGTTCGTCTATTTATGTGTAAAAATGTATTTAAGATAAAGGTACATTTACATACATCCAGAGGAAATTATGAAATATACTAAGTGGAAATTAATGATCTGGTTCAAGCCATAAAGGAAATTAACTGGTTTGGATATTCATTTGTAATGTTCAAGAATTAAGCAATGAATAAAGTAGGGATTTTTAAATCTGTCAGTATTTTCAATATGGTTAATGCGACACGGATATTCAGACTAAACGGCAGAATTGGAGCGACATCAACAGTTCGTATTTGATAAAATATGCAGGCACATTTTAATCTCTCATATGCATAAACTTATACGATGAAAGTAAGAAATAACAAAGGTACGTCTCTTGACAATTTTGTAACCGCATATACTTGTAATAACGGTTGTGATGATCCCTTTAGCCACCATTCATATTCGGGAAAAAATATTTCCGATCAGTTTGTCGGCAACTATAAAATAAATTATGAATGCAATTACATCCAATGGGAGAATGGTTGGTTAAATACAACACGCAAGAGTGATCAAGTGCAGAAAGGAATAGATATTATTATATACCCCTGGTTTTTATCAGTTGGATTGTCAGAATGGTGCAGTATGTTACGATACTGAACACTCTTCTTACACGCACATGTGCCTAAAGGAACTACTTTATAAACAACCATGTACACTCATGTAGTAAACTTTATGTTTCAGTTTATTTGATTTGTTGTGTATTAACTAAAACGGGCTGTTTCGTGCATTTCAAAGTAAAGATGATAAACGGATGTGAACGAGTTTACCAAGTTACAAATGAATTTTAAAACAAACAACGAAATAACTTGATATTCACAATGTCCACACGAAACGTGGGAAACGTAGTTTTGAAAATACCACTCTGATCGTTTAATCAGCTATTTAGCAGATATATTCGTAACATTTCTTAAATGGAGTTGTACAGACTATGACCAGTGATCTCTCGGATATGAAATAATAGCGTATAAAAAGCTTACTGAGGGCAAAGGCTATTGCATATCTGTCAGAAACGTACCATTTTCTACGTGAAGGTACTAAATTCGTGGGGAAAGGGAGGAGATGAGGGTCTTGTTAGAAAAGTAAGAGCCTCAGAGCCAATAAGCCAAGACGATGAAAAATTATTATTCCCGCTGGCTGAATGTATTATGATACATCAGACGTTTGCAATTTCCCGAGTAAACTTTGCTGATACAATATTTCGGATTTAAGCTAGCAATAGACGCCATGATACTGAGTACAGGTCATAACACAAATGAGGCAATATGCAAGTGACCACGAATAAATATATCTTCTTTAGCTGGTAATAAGAATGGTAAACTTATACTTACATTTTGCACTTTGAATTTCCTCAAAATGTACTTCATTCTTTCTGCAAATCCGAATAACATGAGCTATGGCATGGGTTCTAAAGCTTGCTCACATATTTAACAAAACTGTACTGTAATTTCGACTACGTTCCACGTGCATGCTACTTACTTCACTCAAATTTAAAAGAAAATGAAATTCTACAGTACCTTTTTGATAATTACAATTTGAAAGAATTCATATTTTCCCACATTATGATTCCAAACATTTAATGACAGAACAGAAACACACACCAAGCCGAGTCAAAACGTGCCCCGTGCTCTTTTCTCAAATCACAGACACGTGTATTTTGTGTGGCATTGAAAAAACTAATAAATCCAGCGGAACTGAGTAGAATCGAACCAAAATAATCCATTCATTACAGAGAATTGGAAAAGATGTTGCAATGAACATTCAATCACAATATGACTCTAAGTTTCAAGTTAAGTAGACAAAGAGCGGCAGTTCTTTTGAAAGTGATGTCGAGCTTTCGACTTAGTTCAAACTTCGATGGGAGGAGTTAAGTGCACATTAATATTGTTATTGTGTAAAGATAAAAAATCGCTTGTATATTTTGAAATACAGCATAAATTCAGTTACTTTGTTTCTTGTAGTGTATTTTTATAATATTAAGCCTAAGGTAGTATAAGAAAATGAGTATATAATAAAAAGGTTACTACATTTCTATAGCAAAATATGAACTCCCAAGGTCGCCCAGTATCCATCAAAAAAAATCAAACTCATTCGTATTTCCAATACAAATGCAGTAACCTATAAATATTAAAATATTGCAAGAATTAAGGTAACGTTAATGAGTATTTTAATGATGAGATAAGAAAATAAAAAGCTAACGTTTTGAATATCAAACTATATTTAATTATAGAGTGCAATTGTTTCGTTTAATACAAAAAACGATAAGTAATTCGTGAAAATAATCTTATAACAGTAAAACCCTAATCTAGTGCCAAGTTCCTACATCTTCATATATCACTGAGTCAAAGCATTCAAAGTAGTAATCACATGAAAACGATCACATTCGATTATACGAATTATGGCACCTCACGAAAGAAACCATTGCATTTTTATAGTACATTATACTTTAGTTTCATAATCAGAGTTTCTGAGTGATCGGAATCATCTTAATACCATTTAACAGTCACAAATATTTAGTATATGATCGTTGTACGTAGTTATTAGGGGAACAATTTAGTCGTTATATATTTTTTACTTGCTGGTGACGTGGATACAGCTAAAGAGCGTGCCATACGCTTGACTATGTAATTCATCATCCATAACGCCCAAAGTATTGGACAATACTCACATCAAGTGAGGTACAGTATCAGACTTAGTGGAAAAAACTGGTCACACATTGGCATCTCCTTCTCAGACCAACGCAAATACCACAGTGGTCGAAAAGTTCTGCATGAAATTATTGCCCTGTTAAGGCGTTTTAATTGTTGATCTAAATGCATTTAAAGTTTAAACTGATTATTCGGTATTTTCAAATTCAGTTTAATTTTTCAATTTATTCAAAACTGATTTGTCGTTTAAAAAATTGCAACATCATAGAAAATTGCAGATGTAAGGTCACAGTAATGCACTCTGCCACCGTTAACACCCAAATCAGTTTATTTGTATCATACAATATGCCGCGTTAATATGGTGTGTGTATATATGTGTGTGTGTGCGTATATATATATATATATATATATATATATATATATATATATATATATATATATATATATATATATATATATGCAATACACTGACGACGAACAGTACGAAACTAGTAACTAACTAGCCTAAGCGCTTTCGACTCTTAATGAGTTTTTTTTCTAAGGCAAATACAAAACATATATACGACAAGGAAATAAACACAAAAACGTTGTGTTTGTAAACCTCTACATGGCTGTCTTCATGGCTAAAACTATAAATACAACCATCTTGTATAGACTAGTTACGGAAACTGAAAACGTTGTATAATTCCCTAAAAGTCTACAAGCCAAAGCGACATCTATTTTTACTTTTTGTACATATGTAACGCAGATTATATCCCGGATTTTTTATTCTATAACGGTTATTCTTATAGTAAAAATTGAAGGATAATAAGTAGATTTAGAAAATGTTAAATTCTACTAGTGCATAGTTTTCATTTTCTAGTCTTCTTGGTTTATACCGCTTGGTTTCAATGTTCTAAGGCGGCGTATCCAGTATGATTCCTTTTCCTTCCTGGTTTCGGAACTCCAGCAGTGGTTGTTAGCAATAGCGATAAGTATTATATCACTGAAAGTGTGGTCAGGGGAGGAGAAGTGTTCTGCGACCGGGCTTCTGTACAGCTTTTTTTGTCATCCAGTCAGATCTATGAAGGTTTATCCTTTTGTGTAGCTTTTCCATTTCTCCGACGTACTGAAGGCCACAGATCTTACATGTGATGAGATAAATCACATTCTCTGTTTTGCCCGTTTTCTTTGGACCATATATGTTTAATTTTTCTTTAGTCACTGTGCTAGTGAATGTCTTGGTCTTTATCATATGTTGACAGGTTTTGCATCTTTTATCGCCACAGGGTCCAGACTGACTAGGTTGGTTTTGACTAGATATTGGCGTTAGCTTTGCCCTGACTAGAATGTCCTTTAGGTTTTTTGGTCTCCGGTAAGCTACTACAGGTTTGTTCGGAAGTATTAGGTTTAGTATGTCTGATGATTGCACGGTTGGCCAGTGGTTTGCGATGATTTTATCTACTTTGGGATTGTCTGGGTGATAGGTCAGAATAAATGGTATCCTATCAACCTTTTCTTTCTGTCCATATCTGAGTAGGTCATCACGGTTTGTTTGTTTGGCCCTTTGGATTGCCTCCGCAATCAGGTCTTTGTCGTAGCCTCGGTAAATTAAATGTTTAGCCAGCTCTTCAGACCTTTCTAGGAATCTTTCATCGTCGGAGCAAATTCTGCGTATCCTCAGTGCCTGGCTATATGGAATGTTCTTAATGCAGTGTTTTGGATGACAGCTGGTTGGGAGGAGATACTGGTGTTTGTCGGTTGATTTCGAGTAGATGTCTGTGTGTAATTTGTTTTCCACCAGTCTGGTTGTTGTGTCCAGGAAAACATGGTTTGAGTTGGAAATTTCTGCCGTGAATTTTATTGAAGGATGGAAGTTGTTTGCCTTTGATATGAAGTCATCCAGACTTTCTCTTCTATACTGCCACTTCATTTCTATATCATCGATAAAGCGTACCCACTGGTATGGTGTACGCTCCACCGATGCTAAGAGCTGACCCTCAAGTTTTCCCATGAAAATGTTAGCATACGAAGGGGCCATTTTAGTACCCATTGCAGTTCCATTGATTTGTAGGTAGTTTTCTTCATTAAATTCAAAGTTGTTGAGTTTTAGGACAAGCTCCAGGAGTTGGACTAAGAAGTGTGTGGGTGGATTGTTTACAGTTCTTGTTTCCCATGCTTCGCTACATGCCTGTAACCCTTCGTTGTGCGGTATGTTGGTGTACAAAGATGTGACGTCTAAGGAAGCAAGTAATGTATCTGGCAGTAATGGTTCAATAGGTTTGCTTTTTATGTGATAATCTGTCGTGTCTTGAAGATATGATGGTAATTTGTGGACATGTGATTATAGGTCTGCCAGGGTTTCCTTGTTTGTGGATTTTGGGTAGAAGATAAAATCTACCTGCTCTTGGGTTTTCTGGGCTTAAGTAGTTCTTCGTTTGCGGGTCAATGTGTCCGCTTTGGTACGCCTCGTCAATAATATTAGTGATGATTTTTGCATATTCCAGCGTTGCATCATAGTGCAGTTTTTGGTAGAACCTAGCATCACTTAGTTGTCTACTTGCTTCACTAATGTAGTCTTCCCTATTCATAACGACAACAAGCGGTCTAAACCAAGAAGACTAGAAAATGAAAACTATGCACTAGTAGAATTTAACATTTTCTAAATCTTATTATCCTTAAATTTTTACTATAAGAATAACCGGTATAGAATCAAATATCCGGGATATAATCTGCGTTACATATGTACAAAAAGTAAAAATAGATGTCGCTTTGGCTTGTAGACTTTTAGGGAATTATACAACGTTTTCAGTTTCCGCAACTAGTCTATACAAGATGGTTGTATTTATAGTTTTAGCACATGTGAAGACAGCCATGTAGAGGTTTACAAACACAACGTTTTTGTGTTTATTTCTTTGTCGTATATATGTTTTGTATTTGCCTTTTAAAAAAACTCATTCAGAGTCGAAAGCGCTTAGGTTAGTTAGTTACTAGTTTCGTACTGTTCGTCGTCAGTTTATTGCATCTATTTTAATTAATCCCAGACACACGTTATCCCTTAGTGGATCCAGTACGCTTGATAGGGTTGTGTTTCGCCATATGATTTGTATTCTTTATATATATATATATATATATATATATATATATATATATATATATATATATATATATATATATATATATATATATATATATATATATATATATATATTGCGAGAATACGGAATAGAATACTATTTATTTTATATCCATGAAACCATGAAATCGCATAATGATTAAGTAATGTGAGATCCAGTATTCTTTGCATATCTCAATTCCCTAAACTTCGTAAAATAAAAATTCTAAGCATCGAGGTCAAAGAGAAGAACGCTGACTTTCAGCTGTCATTAGGAGTCACTAAAGATCATGCATATACAAATGATTCATTATACCATATCATTTTGAAAATAAACATAAGAAAAATATTTAATTCAAAATAATAACAACTTTCGAGCAATATTTTGCTGAAATAAGCTTGTGTAAATTGGAGCAGATTATTGTTATGGTTTTAAAGCTTTCTCTAATTGCTAGTACTTTCGTGATTAGTTCTTATGTTGAACCTAAACATTGAAGGGTCAAGATCACGTTTTCTCTCATCGTGCCATGATTTCTTACTTGTACCGTAAGTAAACTAACGCATTCTTAAGTTAACTTGTCATAGTCTTAACGTTGCTATGAAAAGAAATCCCTCCTTTGGAATATGTCAGTGATCTTCTTCTCTCTACGTCTTTTGCTGTTCCGAATTAGCTCACGTTTTCCTCTGTATAATTTAAACATCATTATGTTGCAAGTATTCTGCTTTTTGTCTGTACGAAAAAGTGAAACTAAGACGTATACAGTATATTACATGGAATAGTGATCAGAGTAATTTCCATATTGTCATAGAAATTAGTGATGATTGAATTTAGTATATCATCACATAGGGAACAACTTTAACAAATTAAGGAGTAATGACTGAATAACAATGTTACATTGTATACCCTTGTTATTGAGACTAATCAAATAAGCTATGGTGGGTGATAGAGGGCAACAATGTTTGTAGCTAAGCTTGAGTGAATGCGCGAGTTACAAATGAATCTCTTCTTGTATTATCTTTTATAAGAAAAAAAAATAGATGAGATCAACGTAAAAGTGTTAATGGGGCATTTGGAGCTGGATATGGAATTTGACAAATGACTGACAATGTGCCAGAATGTTTATCACTGTGTTTAAATTATTTCATTCCAAGAGAGTTTTGATGATATATACTTCCGTTGTGTACGGACTAAGATCATTAATAATGATTTTGCAACCACAAAGTAGCAAAATGTTGCAGATTCCAATCCTATCATCAGCATGTTGGTGTTTCTCTGGGCAAAGAACTTCATTCTAATTGATATAAATAACATGCTCGGTCCTTAAACACTAAACTACCTTCACCTGAATGGTCTCTAAAGCGCATATTAGAAAAAGAGAAATGACATGCTTAATTTATAAGCTACCCATGCCTTCAGATGGAAAGCGAATTGTTTAGTTCGGAACGAATGTACATTTTGAACAGCTGTTGATGATCTATAGTAGATTAAGTACATACTGAATCAAAACTATGCTCAAACAGGCTCATTCATCTTTTACATTCAATCCTGTATAGCGAAATGTATTACTACTCTTCTTCTTTTGAAAAGCACATTCAGATATACACCTAACCGTCAATCTTTTCACCATGATTTACGCCTCATCTCCGTGTATGAAAGGGCATATGTAGATTAAAGGTGTATTTGTGAAACTTAGAAAACAACCAGCGTTTTCATTTCCATAAGTTAGTAATAGTGCTTCAGATTAACAGTCTGTTAAGCGCAAGGTTGGTAAGAAAATAGACTCAGGAGAAGATGGATTTGGATATGGAGGACAGAGATCCAAATGATTTGAACAGCCATATAAGGGTAATTTAAATCTTACTGTTAGGAGCTTAGTAGTATTATGTTCTTTTTATTGCAAATAATATGCTATTCAAAACGCTAGTAGTAGAGCGTGGCGGGAATGACAAACGTAGCAACCATGGGAAATCAGACTCTTTTAAACTTTTTCTAACAAAGGTGTATCGTTTCTATTTGTAATAATAATGAATGCGCTTGTTTTATGATTATATCAGGGAGGAGCACGTGCCTTGCGATTTTTATTCCTTAGAATATTTTTGCTTAGATCTCTGGCTTATGTTTTAATAGGCTGTATAAATAATAACGTTCAGTCTGGACTATACCTAAATAACTTAAAATGTTTGATTGTGATAATATGTATGTTCGTTTCGATTCCCTGCTAAATTAGTTGTTGGGTATAGACATGCATGTTATAGGAAGTGTATGTTCTATTTTTGATAACTGTCTGTGTAGATCTCTTTTCAAAAAAGGCATCGATGATCAACTACTTTTATAAAATCTTAGCTAAAATTCTTGTTAGGTATAAATTATATATCGATTATGTTTTCTACGTCCTTTCTAGATAATGAATGGGAGCGCGCTTTACAACTATTACAAAATGATTACTTCTTTTTTATCCTGAAATAAATTCACGTCGTTAAAACACGGATAGAACTTTGAAATTTGTTTACTGCCGAGATACGACGTCGTTTAACTCGTATCTGTTCGACTAAGGAATTGGACGCATTAGTGGTCTTATAATAATTGTACAGATCTCATGGACGTCAACGATGATCTTCTGTACGACTATTGAATATTGGATATAAAATGGGACATCAATAAATCGAGATAGTGTTCCAAAACAAAGTATTTATTTTACCCAGATTTGCAACATATTCGTTTAACCTGGGAAAGACAGATCGAGAATATGGTTAACACTGCATTAAATCTAGGCAGTTTTCTCTACTCAGGCCAAACCACTGACAATGAGAGAGAGAGAGAGAGAGAGAGAGAGAGAGAGAGAGAGAGAGAGAGAGAGAGAGAGAGAGAGAGAGAGAGAGACATGTAGAATAATTTTGACTTTTGGCAACGGTCTTGTAACAACCAATTGCAATAGCTTTCCGGAGAGTTTGTAGAAATCAAAGCTGCACAGACAAGAAAGGCAATTCAGTATAAATATGTAGTGTCACGTCATAAAATGAGATTACTAGCAAAAGACTTACTTTAAGAGAGAGTCTTCAAACACAATGTGATAGTGAAATGAGATATAATGATGAGCTTTCTCTCTATCTCCTTAAATTTAGCGTTTGAACCATACGTGTGTATCTACTGCGAAATTTAAATCAATGTGGATGGGTAAAGAAACAAATTATGATTTATACTCTGGGCGTTAAAAGTGCATCAGCAAAACTAACATAAAAGACCAAGTAAAGCAAATAAATATATCATTAAATATAATCTGTTGACAGGTCAATTTTGAGGACTGTATCGCCGAACCTGAAGGTGTGCGCAGTATCGACTGTGTATGGAGAAACAGTTACCGATGTTTTAGCTGTGGAAAAAATTGTATGTACCAGTTTCTGACCACTCTTTGTGGAATCTGCATCGCTCTCTTCTGGGGATGTGACTTTGCATGTACCGCCTTTGATCATGTCTGGTGCCTTACACCGTATCTGAGAAAATACGCCATCTGTGTTGGCTTCCTGCAGAAGTGCTTTGGAACCCTCGTCAACTGTTTCCTCGCGCCGATCTGTGAAGCGTGTGGCATGTGCTTCAGTAAGATACAAGTTGCGAACAAATGATACACTCCTTTTCCAGTAAACGATTCTGTCGACGTAATTATATACTTACATAAAGAACAAAATTTGTGGTTTTAGAGAAATATACTAAAATATTGATACGAAAGAAATTCTTTTAAGTTTTAAACAAAATTAGCTTCTAAACTTTCTCATCGTGTAATAATTCTTATATTTTGTTTTATTTGTTCCGTTTTTGCAATAATCGCATATGTTTCTTGAAATAAAACATTGATACAAGCCGAGTATATTTTATTACGTATCTATTGACTACATTAAATAACTCCTACAGCAACAAGTTATTACTAAGATGGCTATTTTCCTTCGCCGTTCCCCACCAAAAAGATCTTCGAAAATACACTATTTTTATTACAAACTACATCAGGGATTGTAAATCAGTCAAAATCTGTATTGGAACTGGTCTATGATCATGCCAAATATGACGACTCATGGATGATATGATTGAAAACAAAATCAAACAAAAAGTAAATTATGGTTTTTACAAGCTATCAAAATATCTAAGTCAATGTGGGGACAGAACTTTGTAAAGTGATGTCTAAATTTGCCGATGAGCATACTCATACTTTGCCAAAATAAAAAGCACTTTTCAGGCAAAGTGGTTGAATAATTAAAATACAGTTGGATGCTGACCATTGTATAAAATCATCTAGGATCATGTTAAGCTGAAGCTTCAATACCGTTTCGGTTCAGTCAAGAGGATGCTGTGGTGTTGGCATCCCAGTTAAATGTGTATTCCAAGTCTTTTAAATGTATTAACTCAATAAATTAAAGTAAGAATCATGTCGTCTTTATTCTAAAGATCTTGCAGAGCTCAAACTTTACTGCAAATGTGACAGGAATCAAATAAACAGTAAGAATTCTAAACGTTCATGGGAATTTTAGAGTGTACACATATAATAACTCTTAAATCCTCTAATGGTCTAACTTATCTATGATCGTCCGTCTTCAAGTGAATATATATATATATATATATATATATATATATATATATATATATATATATATATATATATATATATATATATATAAGTGTGTGTGTAATTAATTACTTATGTGTTAGTTTATATTTCTTTTCTTGTTATTTTTATTTCATTACATGTCATTGTAATTATAACTTAGATCACTGTATTTGACATTTTTCGAAAAATTCAGTTCAGTTCCGGTACATAACAAATATTGCTACATTGTAGTTTAGCTGACCTAGTTCCTGACCTTGAGTCAGAACTGGTAAACAACTTTTTTATCTTTTTCATAGAGTGAAAATCATTGGCTGTAATCTATTTGGCTAGGGTGTCAGCTCTGTTGTAAACAACCTTTTCTTATTATTTTAATATTGAATCTTATAACAAGAATTGTTAGGCAGTATCAAATTCGTCCATAGCGTACGTGTCGGCTGGCCTGTGGTCTTACTACGCCATTCGAAGTAAGTGACTGCGTGATTCCATCCCGTGATCTAAAATTGCGTTTAAAACTAACACTTTATAGATTTAATTCAGTCGTAAATCAATACTTCGGAGCTCAACCAGCTTGAGTTAGGTTTTTCTAGTTTTCGATATTAGTAATTAATTTCTCTGGATAACATACATAAGTGATCCTCATCAAAATTCTTGGACAAAGACATTTATTGGAAATTATTCGGAATTTTAAAGCCGGAATATTATTCTTAATTAATAAAATTAACAAGGAACTATTGTCACGACAATCCTAAACAGGACATAGCAGAATGTCATCAACTTCCATCTTGGATCTTCCTCGGAATTCAAACTTTGATTCATTCAGAACCTTTTAGTGATATGACTTATAGTTTTAAAATCTAGGATTAATTTTTTGGAATATATTCACAAAACGTAAGTCTTTTTCGTGATTTTACCTTATTTTCTAGGGAAATAAATTACTTTTGTTAACTTTTACAAAGCTTGTTCGCTTCACTTTTTTCTTTGTTACTTTCTACAAGCCTAGACACGTGACTATATATATATATATATATATATATATATATATATATATATATATATATATATATATATATATATATATATATATATATATATAGTTTTGTATATTTAATTTAATAGTTTGTTAGTTATCAATTTTTTTTATTCCATTACATGTTCTTGCAATGTAACCTTGCTTACTGGACTAGACCTAAACCTTGTCCAAAATCGGGTTCAGTTCTTTTTGACCTGATTGACCTTTTTAAAATTGTCTTTTATTTCATTTATGGAAACAATTAATATTAGCTTCATTATTATGTATGTGTATAAGCTAATTCACCGAATTGCTATTCAGGTAAACCTGTTGATTTGGTCAGGTGTTGGAGAATCCAAAGTGAATTTTATAGGCTATTGGGTTGTAAATAAAAAGGTCTAATTAAATAATGTTAGAAAACTATTTTCAGTGATTGTTTTTAGAAAATGCTAATTTGTGACTTAAGGTCAAACAGAGAATTATATTATCATGTGACTGTCATAATGTACCAGTTGTGCTTTAAAATCTGGCACTTAAAATTGTGTTATGTTGTGTCCAGTTTATGCTGAAATTTACTTTCTTTACATTATTGATTTCAAGCATTTATTTTCTCTGGAAAAACAAATGTGCTCTGACAAAATTCTTATATAAAGAAAATCATTGGAATGTATACTTAATTCAAACCTGGAATAATATTTATAAGATTCAATAAGATACGTTGATGCATCACGACAACATAGACCATAATGGACATATTATAGCCTTCAATTTTAAATCTCTTTAGGACCTGAACTAAGTTTTATTCAGGACTATTTATTCGTAGGACTAGTGATGTTAATATCTGATTATTTTTGGATTTAGATCGCAGAACCGTTAAGTTCTTTTGTATCATGTATCACTTTGTATTCTAGGGAAATAAATTATTTGTTAAATTTTACAAAGCTACAAAGCTTGTTGTCTTCACTTTCTTCTGTTACTTATCTTTTACTTAAGAGCATAGACTCATAGCTAGCCGTATATATATATATATATATATATATATATATATATATATATATATATATATATATATATATATATATATATATATATATATATATATATATATATATAAACGCACAATGTTATACATGGAGTTGTCCGATCCTATCGATCTACAGTTCAAATCCAGAAAATCGTCCATATTATTGAATTTAGGTCGAAATATGCAACTATAAATGGGGTGGGTGTCTTGATTATATGGGTTCGAAAATTGTATAATTGACTGTAAATGTATCAATATGTAAGCACATATTAACGTTTTTGGTAGATATTAGGCATTTAAATTCAGAAAAAGCAGAAATAATGACAGTTAACTGTATTATTACGATACTTAAATCTTTCACACTTATTGGTGGTCTATTCAAACTATCTTTCATGAAATGATAGTACAAGTATAATGGATGGTCATTTATGAGTGGTTTAATGGATAAAATTAAAATATCAAATGGTTTTGATTATGGTAAATGCGTCTGATTATGGTAATCGCGTCTGATTATAGTAAACTCGTCTGATTATCGGTTTCTTCTGATCTACTCGCAATTGTACAGGTAGGTAATTAGTGTTTTTTATTATTATTAATTTCATAATTAGATACTTGTATAATGAGATTATTGATATATATCAGTGGGATGATATTTTAATCGCCATAATGGTGTTATCACTTTCGGAACTGTATTCTTGTCCCATTTAGGAAATAAGTCTGCTATATTGTGCTATAGTAAGTAATTCAAATAAATCTCTCTCTCTCTCTCTCTCTCTCTCTCTCTCTCTCTCTCTCTCTCTCTCTCTCTCTCTCTCTCTCTCTCTCTCTCTCTCTCTCTCTCTCTCTCTTTAATTTTAAAATGTCACGAATGCATAACACATTTATGTAAATCAATGAGAAGTTACCATAACAAATATGCATAAAACAGAACCCAAGATAAGAGAGAGTAGTTAACCTTCTAATTAAAAAGAGAAAGGATTTTCCACGTAGGTAAATTGTACAACTCGTCCGTGATTGAACTAACGTGACTCATTTATAGTCGATAGTCGGTCTCACCTGTATAGTACCAGTTACATTTTATGCTTGATCATGCGTGGAAACGATAGGTAAATCGTTAGTGATGAGTATCAGTTGCAAACCCAAATTAATTGGCAATCTAAAGAACAAAATTTGTTAGCTGTATATTCAAAACGGTTTAGAGATGTTATCCTATGAAGTGGTCTGGAACATTTCCTCTGTGATATCTCCATAGGATCCTCAGCGCAAATCAATCAGCGAAAGAAATAAAATTCTCTTCATTTAGTGTAGAAACAGACATTAAGTTTACAAAATACAAATATATTTAGGATCTACATTTAGAAAAAAATCACTGTCGTAATATTATTATAAAATTATGGAACATCATTTTATCAGTGTAGTAATGTAGACGTTAATCTCAAAGACACATTTCGGGAAAATATACATTCTGATCTAACGTTTTCGCTTTATATATATATATATATATATATATATATATATATATATATATATATATATATATTTATATATATATATATATATATATATATATATATATATATATATATATATATATATATATATATATATATTTATATATATATATATTAATATATATATATATATATATATATATCTATATATATATTATAATCTTAAATTTCTGTTTAAAATCTTATGAATATTTCTTCTTTTCGCAGCATTTTTATATGCTGGAGATAAATTTAATTTTCTACCGTAATGGGGTTTACTTTTTAATTTATGCAGCCAATACCCTGAATGGCTTACACAGTCACCCATATATTGTCTTTCAAATTTATAACATCATAAAAGGCAATTGAAGAATAAAATACATTGAATTACTACATTGTCTAGCAACAATCCAAATATTTGGATATTTTCACGTTCAATGGCAGTCTTTAAATGGCTTGCTTCTTAAGTGCGGTATTTATTTATTTATTTATCTGACAAGGCATTTGCTGTGTTGAACCATTATATGACGCTTTTCATTCGGACAATGTACAAATAGTGAATTAGTATTTCTTTTTAAATATAAAAAGCAACAAAACATTACGTTTAAGAAATATATTGAACTTGCTTCACGAGTGAAACACCCCACCAAACCCCCCCCACAGATATATATATATATATATATATATATATATATATATATATATATATATATATATATATATATATATATATATATATATATATATATATATATATATGCATTTTTGACTAAATAGAATTTTAGGGACGGAATATTTTGTTGGAATATCCTATATTTTCCATTTTTAACATATATCTATGGCTCTAAAACAGTTTTATTTTTAAGATTATTTGGGCGTCGCTAACAGAAGTTAAACAAAGAAACAGTTTTTGAAAAGTGACAAATATTTTATTATTAAAATTGATAAACAGGATCAATGGTATCTTCAAAATAATAATCCATTAATTTTAAGAAGCTTTCTATCTGATTTCAATTGTCTTTAATACGACAACACCGATCTCTTATTCTCTACCTTTCCCCATCTCAGACTTGTATAATTGTAACTCCATATCCTACTTAAAATTAGTTCAAAAACATGAAAATAATAATCATTTATGATAAGAGTTTCTATAACGACACAATAAATGCTAGTCTTGCGCAATAATATATCAATCTCTGTTCGAAATATTGATTTGTTATCTCAGTAGAACACAAGTTTACTTCTTCAAACTTTGTTTTGGACAATGCAAAGGATTAGAATGTAGCATCGTATGCTGGGAGACAATATAACAAAGAATAGTGTCATCAATAATAAAAAGCAAGTATTACGCCTTGAATAATAGCACAAAGTAATGGCTGAATACATATTTCAAAGTCTCGGTAGTACAAAGCAAACATATATCAAGTTTAGATATCTTTTCTTAAAATAATTTGATGAACGAGCGATGCCTTCCATCATTAGAATAAAAAGGCCACGGATTAGAGGATTTTGAAACGATCTTTTATTCATTTTTTTAAAAAGAACTATGAAAAGGGTGTATATGTGAATTAGGTACCGTTTGTTATTATTACCAATACGTGTCTGATCCAGTATATCAGATTGCTAGAAGATTGTATGAATAAAGGCGATTTATTTTTTATTTATTCATTACTAAATATTCAAATGGTATATAAAATATAATATATTGTATCTGTCTGTTCATCAGTATGTGCGTCTGTCCATTTCTTGTAAATGTCTCTGGGTTTATAAGTGAAAGAAGGAACATATTCATACGTGAAAAACATAACATCCTAAATTCAAAGTATGTCATTTTCAATTTAAAGGTAATTCCTCACAGAAATACCGAGAAATTTAACATGTTGCGCACGCACGCACACACGCACGCACGCACGCTCACCCATCCATCCATCCATCCATCCATCCATCCATACATCCATCCATACATACATACATACATACATACATACATACATACATACATACATACATACATACATACATACATACATACATACACACACATACATATATACATACACACACGTACGTACGTACATACATACATGCATGCATGCATGCATGCATGCATACATACATACATACATACATACATACATACATACATACATACATACATACATACATACATACATACATACATACATACATACATACATACATACATACATACATACATACATACATACATACATACATACATACATACATACATACATACATACATACATACATATTCCGCAGAAAGAGCCTCTTTAACAGTCATTGTCCGCCTTTTTCAAGACGACAATTACATAGGTCGTAAAGTCTTATTTTATACAAAAAGATTTATTTTTGCTTTATTTTCCAATGATTTTAACAGAGTTATCGACCCCCCTCCCCCCCTCTCTCTCTCTCTCTCTCTCTCTCTCTCTCTCTCTCTCTCTCTCTCTCTCTCTCTCTCTCTCTCTCTCTCTCTCTCTCTCTCTCTCTCTCTCTCTCTCTCTCTCTATTTTCTTCGTATCCTGGTAGGGAAATCCCAATGCACCTCTAGTGTCATTTTCTCTTTCAAAAGGATTTTGCAAGAAAATTGCGTGAAATATTCGAACTAAGGACTAATGTGATAAGAGTTCTTATAAAGCTTGTTTCATGATTGATGTGAAAGGCATCGAGCTTGAATTGAAAGTCGTATTGGCGTGTCATAAAGGTCGTTGCTACAACTGGTATATATTATGCACTTTGAAACCAAGGAAAATATTTTTGTAACATTTATATAGGCCAATTATTGACATGTATCTATTATTCATAGCATGATTCGTATTATATATATGTATGTATGTATATATATATATATATATATATATATATATATATATATATATATATATATATATATATATATATATATATATATATATATATATATATCCCCGTACGTTACAGCTTGTGATACAAGCAAAGCTGTGTCCACGAAACTGTGTGCTCTCTCAGAAATATTTATATAATCTGCGAAGAAATAACAACTACATGTCATTATTTGTATGTTTTATTTTTTTACATTTTTTATCAAATGATCTCATTGTTAAGAAAATATGAGCATTTAGGTGGAATTGAAGTGTTTGGAAGCTGTGTAGAATACTGACTGATAACCAAATCACAGAAGAAATCAATTAATGTCTATCTGTCTCTCCCTCAGTTCAAAAGGATATAAAGAGAGGAGTGAGAGTTTTGTTCATAAAAAAAAGAAATTATTTATGAGCATAAGCCAAACTATCACTATTCCTTATTGAGTCTTATCTCAAAATGGTTGCGCAGTGTCAGTCAGTGTGTACATGGCGTCACACCGTACAAGTCCGCTTCTCTCACGGACAGGTTTTCCGTCTGTTCAATGCTCCAAACGTGGCCGTTGAACTTTTTTAAGTAAGACAGACCGAACAGCAAATTTACACTAATTCTAAACTTAAATATGATTGATATGCATATAAAGCAGTACAAACTTACTTGCTTTCCAGTGTTCAAGTCTGTTCATCTCTTGATGAACTTCCGGGTAATGAAATACACATCTTCATAAGAGATCATTTCGCTATAAACAAAATTTTAAACTACTACGCATTGATGGAATGTGTATCAAATTTGAATATATCTATCTTTCTTTTATTCAACGAAAACTCGTTCTAAATGGTTTGTTAAATAATTAGCTTTGACAGCACTTGTACAATATTTTAATTATTGAATATGTAATGGGCTTGGAAAAAAAAATAAAACATTGTTTCGCCGAGGATGAATCATCCCTTGCAATTCAGTTGGAAATTAATCAAAAGTTTTTTAAAAGAACAAGAATGTTAGAAAACATCAGATATTTTTTTAATTCTGAGCCATTTACAACATAAGCATTTGAACATAAACTTAATGTTTATCCAATATTGTACCGATTGACCATTTTTATATTAATTGGATTCGAAATTTCGTCCTTTGTAAATCACATGAAACGAATTAAACCCCCGAATGAATTCTCTAATAGATAAATAGGGAAACACAATAATACGATTAAAGCACATCAGAATAGACTTCACCAAATCAACCCAATATGAGATTATTTTATCATAAAAGCAAACAAAAGGTAATATTTTCGATCACTTCAAATGTTTTTGAGAAGACTGTACAAAAAGTGATTGCATTACTACCTGGACCAGTGCAAGCAAATATTCATGGTTATGGATTCCATAACATGTAATCACGTGTCAGTCCTAAAAAAAATACATTAAAAATTTAAAAGATGAATTAAATTTGAGTAAAACAGTCAATTTCAACATTTAGTTAACATCCATGGAATTGAGATGTGAGGTAGTAAGGCGGGGATTTGAGACTACCACACATGATATTATGCAAACTCACATTTTTACTAGACCCGTTGGGCACTTGGTGGGTGGGTGGAGGTGAGAAGAAGGTGTGTTTCGGCAGGCCTCTGTCTTTCATGATAGAATGGCATCGGGTGGGTAACAGGGTTGGAAGTCTTTGGCTGCTGGATGGAGGTGGGAATGGCAGTAATGATGGTAAACAGGTGCGGGTGGTGGTGTTAGCCTGTTCCAAAAAGTCTCTTGATTATCAAGACAACAGCATTCGAGTGACCATTATTGTCCGCATAGCCCGGCTACAATCTCAAGACAACAGCTTTCGAGTGACCATTATTGTCCGCATAGCCCGGCTACAATCTCAAGACAACAGCATTCGAGTGACCATTATTGTCCGCATAGCCCGATCAAGAGTTAAAGAGCCTGGCCTGACTTAAGATTTTGCGATGAATGATACACTGTTCAGCTTCCACTACTTCGCCGTTGTAATGGTTTGTTCTATCTGCATCACTCTCTCACGTAGTCGATTGCTGATTTGGTAGTCATAACCAGTACCCAGTTGGATCGAAGGGACTATTTGAGGTGTCTAGCATGGGGGGGATTTTGCAGCTATGTATCTTTGGCTGCCACTTCATCTCATGAAGTAGCAGTCCGGTCCCCTGCTTAGTATGCTCCATGCGATGCACTCAGCGAGCATACTAAGCAGGGGACCAGACTAATGAAGTAGCTGCTATATTCCAATTTTACTCTTTGCAGCAACTATTTCCCGTATATTATCATCATCGGAAATGTGTGCTGATAACACTTTTACCAGTATTTAAGGATGTATACACTGCACAGTTTATACATACAGTACAGACTATTGAGTTGTAGGATGCCAGCGATAACCAACCAAACAGATATGCCGATTTCTTTGATATACCATTATAAACTATGTAAGTCAAGGAACCAAGTCAAGCAACTGAGTGCCCTGGAGTCTATCAATCCTCTGTGGAAAGAAATGTTTTGGCACTTACTGCGCATTTCAATATTAGAGATACAAAGATAAGATCCGATTTTCTAAGTTGTTGAAAGTGAGGACCAGTCACTATTGCCGTCTGTCGCATTTTTAATAAATGTGGTGGTAGTCACCAAATAGAGAAGATGAGAAGCCTACAACTAAAGTACCGTCGACAATATAAAATGTTCCTTTTGGCTTACTCATGGCCAAGGTTGTATTAGAAGAACGCTGGAGCATGTTTCAACCTGATATCGGTGGTCACCTATTCAGAGAAGTATAGCATACATAATCAACCACTAATGAGGTAAAATTCACACCAGCTCCATGACGTCCACTCTCACCGGCTTCAATGCAATCATCTATACAGACCTCAGTATCTCTGCCAACTCTCGCACAAAATGAGGGTCCACCCAATAAAAGTAAAACAGTCGTCGACTGGCAAGCTGTGATTGGTCACCGTTTGGAAGTAGACCTCTGCAAAATATTCATGGCCATGATAAATATCATTACACATGATGTTGAAAAGAAGATGGTCAAGTTTAACTTTAGCGCTAAGACATATTTGGAAAAGGCTACATAAGAAGAGGAAGCTATCTCCATATAGGCCAAATTATTGGCCAGCCGAGCAGACGTGGCGCTATTGCCTGATAACCTCATTGACCTGATTCTTAAGATCATACCTAAGATTGAGGTGCAATTAGAAAAGTTTACCAACAAAGTCTCAGCCTGTCATTTTTATAAGTCACTGGTTTGTCTCGGCATATATAGGAGAGAGAGAGAGAGAGAGAGAGAGAGAGAGAGAGAGAGAGAGAGAGAGAGAGAGAGAGAGAGAGAGAGAGAGAGAGAGAGGGAGAGAGATCGTGTGGTGCAAAAAGAACTTAAAAGTTTAAAAAGTGGAGAATTATCAAAGTAAGTCATTGTTTATCACAAAATGAAATATAACTTGTATTTACGCAGGAAAGAAACATTTTATTATATGTCAAATGTGCTTCTGAAATCGAAATATAGATTTAACTCGTACAAATATCAGCGACTTAGAGAGTGACTGATGTCAGATGAAATTGTTTACATTTTCAACATGCACAATGGAGAGAATGTTGATATGTCTCTATGTTATTTTCATGTACTGTGGATGAACTAAGGCAAACTTAACCATAACTTGTAGAAGTAATTGGGGAGTTTATAGATCATCAGCTTCTAAAATTCTATTCTTCTTTTTTATTACAAATCTTCATATTTGTCGGTAAATTGCATTTTTATACATAATTTAGAAACAGTCGTCTCACCTTTGCTGTCTTTCTTTTTCTTTTTTAATTTTATTTTTAATTTTAGCAAACATTGGAAAAGTACTGCACTTATCTATTTTTCTTAAATCTATCGTGGTATGTCTCGTTCCTGTCTTGCGATACATATGCAAATTTTACATGTACAACATATTTTATTTTATTTTCCTAATTAACTCATTCTCGATATTATTTTCTTGTACTTTTCTTGACGTTTCAGTTGTATGCAATAGTTATAATTAAAACAAATTCAAAATAAAACGTTTTCCTGCAACTTCCTGCTTCAATGTCCCTAAAATATTTACACCTCGAGTGAACTGATTCAAGAAGAATATCAGTTATGTTCGCAATTTCAGAACTTCAAGATATAATTGTTCTATATTATGTAGTCCCATATTGAAAAAATAATTAATTTTACAGCTTAAATTTAATATTTTTTCCTTAGAAGTACTTTCCAAATTTTTTTTTTAAGATTTAAAATTGTTGTAAACCTAAGAACAGCTTTAGGAATGCTAAATTATATTGTTGATTTTTTGTTAAGAATTTCACGATAAAGTTATGTTTTTTATCCGACATCGATTTCATTCCGAGATATATTTTGCCACCGATCTGTTTTACAACAGTATAACGGAGCGAACTAGATCACAAGGATTGGGTCAATATCAATAACACGCCAGCACTCCTACAGGTGTCCCCCTGGTTGTAATTATGGACAGGAAAGTGTGAGAGTAAATAATATTAACACTTTTTTGTATGATTAGAAACAAGAACTTATGTTTAAAATAAAATTAAAGGAATTGAGATCAATCAAATACATTTTTGAAAAGGTGAAGGCAAACTCTTATATGCGTCGAAACCAATAACTCAATAGTCCCTTTATATTTATAAATTCGATCTGCAACTTCTTCACTTTAATGTCCAATACGACACTTGACAGAAAACAAAGCATTATCAAGTTTTAATAGTGCGTTTTATTGATTTGGAGTTTTCTTTCCAAGTCTTCATTGTAATTAATATATAATCGATTGTCTAATATGCAGTATATCCATTCGGATCCTAATAGTTGTGTTCTGTTTATCGTAAGAGTGCCTTTAACTCAGTGGCGAAGCTAAGATATCTGATACCCTATGTTGTCCCCTATGCAAAGATTACCGACGGGCACCTGACTAATATATCCTGTAAAAAATATTTCGTAGGCTCCTATGCTTTAAATACTCTTGCTACATGGTACCTACTCCCAAGCTTCAATTATGTTTTGTGCAGAAAGAATGGCATTTGTAAGCAAAATGTCTGCGTTAGCGTCACTAAACGTTGTGCCAATCTAGAAATAAATTCACGGGGTTGATGGGTGGGCGAAGTCTACATTTTAATCACAATTTAAAGGAAAGCTAGAATTTTACATTACGCTTCAATATTTAAATCCCCTGCTCTTTGCTATCCACTGTTTCTTCTTCACGTGTACACTCAACCTTATAATCGAAGCAAATTCAACAAAGTTGATCACTGACAAACAAAATGCAATCGCCATATCCCATCATTTGTACATCCAATAAGACAGACACAGCAGTTCATCGCCACCCCAAACAGAGCTTATTTAGCTATGATTCCGTATAACTATCCGAGTATTTATCCGTTTGACCGTTAACTTCGGGTTTACATCATCTACATTCGATAAACTAAACATTTCAACATTTTGCAGAAGACTATCGCTATCGATTCTGAGATTCAAAGGTCAAGGTTACTATACTCAAACAAGCAAAATGGTTTCTATACTAATGACTAATATTCAACCTCCATGCTGCACCACGAACCAAACAGTCTCAATTTGGCATAAATGCACTTTCTTAGTCACATTTCAAGGAATACAACTGGAAAGCTGCATATTTTCATTCAAATTCTAGTATTATCTGTATTGTATTAGTTTGTTGGTTTTTATCTTCCTTAAATGTGTCAAATTTGTATTCATGTACAATTGGGTACTGAAGATGGGCAATACACCTTGTTCGTGTGGGGGAGAGGAATTCTTATTACCGTAGTGACCGGTATCTATCCTTGGCAAGTTATCTTGCATTCTTTCATACCAAGACAGGGGCGAATGAATACAATTATAGTGATTTCAGTTTTCAAAAGTAACAAAATCTGCGTGATCTAAGTATGTCGAAGAAATCGAATCGAGTTCAGTTCTCTGGACTTTTCAGTGGCTCAGTCTAGAACCTGTGAATATTACGACAAGCAGAATCTTGCCGTTGAAAACAAAAACGATCTGGTACCCCATGTTGATACATGATATTCTGAATGGTGGTTAATTGGGATTATCAAACGCTTTCTGGAAGTCCACAAACTTGACAACTCGTGGGGATTGCCATTCGAGAGATTCCTCGATGATCATTCTCGTGAATATTTTGTCTGCATATGATCTTCCTGGCTGAAACTATGCCTGTTCCTCTGAGCTTCTTTGTCAATCACATTTCTTTATCTATTCAGTAAATCAGAGATCAAGTCAAATAATTTATTTTTAAAAATTTCCACAATTTAATGGAATATGTGACCACGCGTGCGCTATAAGAAAGCAAAGGTGTTTTATATCGTTGGACCAATCTAGTCGAAAAGGCTGTCATATAGCATGGGCTTTAGCACTTAAACGTAGTTGATGAGTCGTTTCAAATCCGCATGCTAAACCAAGAATATCGACTGTGACTTAAATTTTGATACATTTACTATGTCACGTTGCCTGCAAATCAGTCAGAATGTTGTATTTATTTACTTCAATTTTTGCTATCCGCTGAAACATAGCGATCTAAAGATTGTATGATATGGTATAGGCCTAGATAGCGTATCAACGTTATCTTTGTATGTGTTAAATAGTGACAGCCTAGTAAAGGAAAGAGGTCACTTGCTTCAATTAACCCTTGTTGTGATCTTTATCTTGCTTGTGAATACGAGGGGTACTGACAAGTCAAATTTCACTGCAATATATTTGTTAGTTTTAAATTTATACTAGTTCATCCACAGTGTTTTCTAATTTATATTTTCCATTGTCATGACAGTGACCTTGAGACATTGGCATATAACATAGATGTCATGTCATGGACAGTCTCGTCCAAGACTCGACTCTACGTGTATTGTTAAAGCGTTAAAAAGGTAGATTTTTCAGTGAGCTTTACAATACAATTTTGGGTTCTAAGATCATACCAACTTTGAATTTTATTCATAAGGCTGCTAAACGTATCGTGGGCATGAAAGAGGACTTCAAGACATTTTTTATTAATCCAAATGTTAATAAAATATAGGTCAATGACTTTATTGGCAAATTAACACACGAGAAATACGCCATATTTGATGCAATTTATTTTCTTCTTAAAGCAAGGTTAATGAAATACTGACGTAAAGTTTTAGTGTGAAAATTATCTCGATTACACAGCTTTCTATTAAAGATTGTTAATGTCTTATAATACGCCTGTACGCAACGGTGGCGTCTTTAATATGTATATAAGGTATTTCACAAGTAGGTCAGTTGATAATTACCATTGATCATAATGAACAATAGGGCTTGACTCCAATGAAAACATACAAATATTTTGGGCTGTTGCTAAGCAGTCTCCGGTCAATATGTCGAATTCTTCAATTACAACATAGGTTGTTATGAATGTAAATTAAACGTACGAGTGATCATGAAAAATATTTGGGCAATTACCGCCGTAAATTAATAAAGCTGCTTTAATTTCAGTAGACGAATATAAACTCGATCTTAAGCAAAAAAATTCTACTGTACACAGACGAGAATTTGATATTTTAACACACATACACTTACAATTTAAACTGGACTTGGTTTGGATTGGTCGGCCTTGTGTCACGATAATGGGTCTCAGTGGGACATTATGACACATGTCTGCGGCACCATGCCCCATTGCTAGACATCACTATAAAAAAATGCGACACTGGAAAATTCTAAAAGCCACGTTAAAAAAATCCAAAACACACTGGTTAAACTGATCTAATTTTAAGGGAAGGGGAACGTTGACTATATTCTATTGTCACTCTTTAGCTTCTATCTATTGTGTTAAAAATTTATTATTTGTTGTCTGAAAATTCTATGAGCATCACTAATATAAATAAAAACACGAATTAGAAAAAATAAAATCAAGATCTGTCTGTGTGTGTGTGTTCGCTATAATGCTGATAATTAGCTAGTTCACTAAACGTCTTCAGTAGAGCAGTATAATTGCGTGGCTCCACACACCTACGCTACCGCGTACACTCAGCCAGAGCCGTTTTAAGAAGTTTGGGAGCCCTAGGACACAAACTCTAATCTTAAAAGTAACCAGAATTGCGCCTCATTCTCTCAGTTCCAGATATAGAGCATTGCATTGTATTTCCATGTGAATGTGTGTCATTTTGTTAAATTTATTAATATAATACTAAGCGGCTAACACAACCGACACCGAAATTTTGCTTTTGGGCCGCTGCGGTGTCCCCTGATGCGCGGGGCCCTAAAACGGCACTGCACTCAACCTACACCGCATACTCACCCTATCCAGAAATGTTCCTTTTCCAAAAAGTCAGACAATGAAATGGCTCGAAACTCTGGGACCATTTTATATGTTTCCACACATTTCCACTTCAAAGAAGACAAGTTAACATAACTTTTCTCATTTTTGTAAAGGTGAAGATTAAATAAGACAGACAATTTAACAAAATGTTTTCTAACTTTTAGTACACATTTTATTGAAAGATTTTATTTATTAATACATCTGATAACTACAAGGTTAAACTTGAATATTTAGAGTATGTAAAACGTCACTCTTCAATGGTATAACATAAAAAATCAGTTATAACAACTCTCTCTCTCTCTCTCTCTCTCTCTCTCTCTCTCTCTCTCTCTCTCTCTCTCTCTCTCTCTCTCTCTCTCTCTCTCTCTCTCTCTCTCTCTCTCTCTCTCTCTCTCTTACACGCACGTGCAGTCAGGTCAGGACCGTCGTCTTCCAAATGCATATTAATAATAATTATTTATGATAAGTGTTCTCATCGGCGCAGATAGCAGCGTAAAAAAGATCACTGTTACCGCCTGATGTATCCTATTATAGAGCATAACATAAAAATTAGGGTAATCAAACAAAAAAATAAAAAAAAAAACATAAAATATATTACTCCTTCAAAATAGCACTAAATTAAACGCATGATCTCATTAGCACAAAACAAACTTATATTAAGTTTTAGTACTTCTCTTTTTGGGGCCGATGAACGGGAGATAAGAGTAACTATTATAGTCAAACAAAAAAGACCGACGAATATGAGTATTGACACTGAGATCCTATTCGGACGATCTAGTCATTTGTTATATAGGACTATGAGAGGGGAAGAAAATACCGTATATTTTGACCACTGTTAACATTTGTTGGATCCATTATTGCAGACTGCATCTCAAACTCTTTTTTTATTGTAAGATCCGAGACTGGTTATTTGAGTACACTTTATGACAAACGAAGAGTACATTAAACGGTACGTTATAAGCATATGTCGTGACTTTTTATCCACTTGACATTATAGTGACATCCTGGACCAGAACATAAGCCATTGGCTTATATTATACTTATTGCCAATCTGATTTTAATAACAGTTTAAACAAAAGCTTTTTCAGAGCAGGATAATTCTGATTTGAATCAGATTGACGTCGTTGTGATATTGAGCTTAGTGGCAAAAAAATTTTTATGAAAGTTCTCTCGTTTTCAAGGTCTTCTATTTAAGAGCCATCACTGCATTATAGAAGAGTTAAACACAATGACGGCTACAACCATATACTTATATACGGTATCTCACAAGTAGGCTAGCTAATGATTGCCAATTGAACTTCGACAGACAATTGGGATTTTAACTCCCATAAAAAGATCAAAATATTTTGAGCTGTCGCTAGGCACTGTGTACATCATGTTCTATGTTTGTTGGAGACGACCAATAGTGTTGGTAGTAGTTCACGTAGACTTCTTTTTCTTTATTATCGATTTATTATATCCCCTATGTCACTGAGCATATATACGTATCTGCACTTAATATTGACAGATCATGCCCTTTGATTAGGTAAATTAGTAAACTTTGAGGAACGTCTTATTTAACACAAAAATATTCAAAAAGATATCAAGGTTGAATTCCAAGTTATGCTGTTGTGTAATGACGGTCGTTGTGGCAAATGGTTTACATTAAGCGCCTAGGAACCTTTGTGTAATAAACATGCAAGCTAATTATGTATATTTGTTTATTAATACCTCATACTGTGTTTCCTACTATAGTGATAGACAATGCACTTTCAGAGGTTTTTTTATTATAAATAAGAGCTACACAAAAATATTAGGTATAACATTTCACAACAATTTTGTTTCTGAAAACTAAATTGATTTATAACAGTTTAAACAAAAGATTTTTCAGAGCAGGATAATTCTCTAGGACACATTTTAATGAACCAAGTTATTGTTGTTTATAAAAAGGTATATTAAGGGGTAGAATTTAAGCATTTCGAGAAGAATGTTATTATTAATAACC